>CM065642.1:52162251-52187251 GCA_033220585.1 Dipteronia sinensis | reverse complement strand
TGGTCCACCATTTGCCGGACAATGAGGAATTCGAGGTCGACTCTGTAATTTTTCCAATCAGAGCAAGCCTGTAACCAGACTTCACAGTGTACATCCCTCTCTTGTCATAGTGCCATGAGAGACAGTCCATACCACCACGAAGACTAATGGGGATAGAAATGATAGCTTCCCTGTCATGAGGGAGAAAGAGGAGGTCGAGTGTTTCTAATTTTCAACAGCGCTGATTTTCATGGAGGAGGTTCGCCACAAGGAAATCAGGGCCCACAAAAAGGGAGAAGGGTTTGAAGGAGGTAGGTCTGGGGATTTATTGATCTATGAAGGTTCTGATACTAGTGCCATCCCCCACACGCCACCGGAGGCCCTTGGCAAGCAAAGAGCGACACTACAAAATACTTCTCCATAAATGAGAGCTGCCAGCCGAGAGAGGGGCAGAAAGGAAATCATTGTGCTTAAAATACTTTGATTTTAGAATTCGGGCAGCGATGGACTCTGGTTGGGGAAAGAATCCACTAGGCTTGTTTGGCTAAGAGAGCCTGATTAAATAAGGAAAGATCCTTGAAGCCCAAACCACCATGGCACTTTGTGAGGCATAGGTTGTCCCATTTGACCTAACTTATCTTCCGTTTACCATCTTTAGAGTGTTAGGGGGTTTTTGCCCTAAAGCTTGTAATATGTAAATATAATTTGAACATAAATAAAAGAAGTAGTATATTCATTCATTTTGTGTCATACTTTATATAACATGTGCACTTAACATCCAAAATTGCCGGATGTAATTTCGAACTGAGTATATAAGTGTCATATATAGATGGATTCAGTTTGAAACGAGCAATCTAAAGAGTCCGTAGATAGCAAATAAAGCTGGGTACTTTATTTGTGGTTAATCTACAGCTGCGGTCCATTTTGTAGTGTACGATGATCCTATCCTGGATCATTCATATGTAGATATGAGAATGGAGGCACCTTGTATGATGTGATCATATAGGACTGGGCCATGATCTATATGAATCTCTCACTAAGATCCGTTTAACGATGAGATTCATATATATCAACTAATGATGGCTATATGTGGGTGATCTTAATCCTGAGTGTCTTATCGACTCCTTCAGGTTAGATCGTGATCTTTGATATACCATGGGTGAGGTCGGAGTTGCATTCCCGATCAATATACTCCGTATGTTGGGATCGCGGTTTGGCTTATGGCTGGGAAGGTTTGTACACAATAGTGGAATCCACTCCTTCTTGTGAGAAGTAGATGGTAATTCCCTTAAGGGTTGATTCGGGGCTTGAATAATATGAGCGCTCTCCTAATTCCGTAAGGAATGTAGGATTTATTATTCATTAGAGAATCAATGGTACTTAATGGAAAGATATGATTAGAGAGGTATAACGGACATTATGACCCAGCTCTAATTATGAACTACTTGTGGATGATTATACCATATGTAATAGCTATATCGATGGACACCGAGAGTTATTGGTTTGTGTAAAAACGTCTACAGTTGAGAGAGTGCAGCTTCGGGTTTTTAGTGGAATAACACCGAAGTTAATAATCATAAAAAATTAATTAAAGAGTTTAATTAATAATTTCTAAGGATTATTAGAGCTCAAAATACTGTGGGTTCATTAGGTCCCCTTGCTAGCCCGATCGATTTAGGTAACAAGGGTCACAGTTAATTAACTGGATTGTCCAATTAATTGTGTTACGAAAGTGACACGTATTTATTCGGGAATTAATTGAATAATGAGATTATTTAATTAAAGAATAATGGTGATTAAATAAATTAAATAATAAGATTATTTAATTATGTTGTTAATCACTAAATGAAGGGTATTAGTTGATATTTGATTTTGAATAAAATAAGATAATATGATTATTTTATTTTAAATTAAATATTTGAAATTGAATTTAAAATGTTTGAATTCAAAAATAGATATTTAATTATTTTTAAAAAGATATGAGATATCTTTGTAAAATTTTTAAAAATCAAATTTGATTTTCGTTTTTGTTTGAATATATATGAGATATATATTTTCAATTAAAAAGAAAATTGAACCGAATGAGATAACTGACATAGCAAATAAAAAGGTAATCTGATTACTTAAAAACAAAAGGAGAAAACACACAGCAAAAGAGAAAAGAAGTCGTACACAGCAAAAACAAAAAAAAAAGCAAAACAAAAGAGAAAAGAAGTTGTACACAGCAAAAACAAAAAAAAATAGCAAAACAAAAGAGAAAAAGTTAGGGTGTGGTGAGACCACAAATGCTGCATTTCTAGAGTTTGTTTTTTTGTGTGTGTGTTCTTCTCTTCTTCCTCCATACAGGTCCTGAATATCGTGACGCGCCCACACGCTGTTACCAGTTCTGGGAGATAGCGAGGAAGATCACGTGGTTCAAATTAGGAGCAGTTCGTATCAAAGTGAAGGAGCCTCCTACGTAGGTATGATAAATTCCTTCATTTTATTATTGCATTTGATTATTACTGTACAAATGGGTTAGTTTAATGATTGCATAAAAATTTTAAAACCTTCCGCTGCGCAATCTGTAACCCTAGGTTCCAACATAGAGCCCCACCAAAACTTGGAAATCATAGAACTCAGCTCATTACACAGCCCCACAGGGAGTTTGAAGATGCTCATTGTATAGGAGGGGATTGCTTGAGCCACAGCTTTGATTAGGACTTCCTTACCCCAGAAGGAAAACAGATTGCCCTTCCAATTCCACACCTTCTTCCACACTCGCTCCTTGATGCAATTGAAAGTAAGGCGCTTATATCTACCAACAACTGAAGGATGACCCAAATAATGGTCTTGGGCATTACAGTCCTCAATACCGAAGAACCCCTGAATATCTCTCTTAACCAGGTCACAAACATTTGGGCTAAAGGAAATTTTGGACTTTTGAAGGTTAATTTGTTGACTTGCCCCCCGTTGGTAAATACACAGCAGATTGTAGATGTGGTTGCTGCTATTTCTGGAAGCCTTGCAGAACAAGATGCTATCATCCGCAAATAAAATGTGGCTAACTAGAGGGCTGCCCCGACAGCAACGGATGCCCAGAACCCCTCCATTTCTCTCGGATTTCGAGATCAAACAAGAAAAGGCCTTAGCATAGAGAAGGAAGAGGTATGTGAGAGAGGGCACCCCTGTCGGAGGCCTCTCGAAGGTGACACATTGCCAACTGCCCTGCCATTCAATAAAATAGACAAATTAGAGGAGGAAATGCACTCCATGATTAGGGAAATCCAGCTAGTAGGAAAGTTCATTCTGGACATCACAACTTTAAGAAATTTCCACTCAACCCTATCATAGGCCTTGCTTATATCGAGCTTCAGGGCCATAGAGCCTCTCTTTCCGGCTGTCTTCTTGGTGATGGAGTGAAGAATTTCTAAGGAAACCAGAACGTTGTCAAAGATAATGGGGCCCAGAACAAAAGCAGACTGAGACGAGGAGATGATGGAAGAGAGGAAGCTCTTTAATCTGTTGGCTAGGACTTTTGTGACCGTCTTATAGATTACACTGCACAGAGATATGGGGTGGAAATTCTAGAGGGAAGAAGGATTCTTGATTTTCGGAATCAGGACTACATTTGTCGAATTAAAGTCTCTGATGGAAGCCTCGCCATTCAAAACCTGAAGACAAATCTTCGAAACTTCACTGCCTACAACACCTCAGAATTTCTAGAAAAAGATGGCCTGAAAACCGTCCAGGCCCGGAGCCTTTGTGGGTCCCATGTCAAAGACCCTATCCTTTATTTCATCAACACTAAAAGCTGTGCTCATTTCAGCCTGTATCTCGGGACTTAACCTAGATCCGATAGGATCAGTGGCTTTCCGAATGTCTTGATCAGAGGGGTTTGATGAAGGGAAAAGATTCGAGAAATCACACACTACCTGGGAGAGACCTTCCTCGGACTCTTGGACAATGCCATCCTTATCGACCAGACAAGAAATGAAGTTTTTGTTCTTTCTCGCAGAAGCTCTCGCATGGAAGAATTTTGAATTGCGGTTAACCGCTGCCAACCAATCGGCCCTGGATCTTTGCTTCCAGTAAATTTCCTCGCTAGCAAGGAGACCCTCCACCTCATTCTCAAGCTTCTTTATCAGGGCCATGACACCCTTCTCACCACATCTATTGTAGAGGGATTCAATCCGTTTCTGCTTTTCACCAATTAAGCGACGAAGAGAACCAAACCTCTCCTGACTCCATCCAAGCAGCTTGCCCGCACACCAATTGAGCTTTGATTTAAGATCCTTAACTATTTGAGAGGGGCCTTTCTCAGACCAGGCATCTCCAATTATGCCACCCAAATCTTCCTCACGAAGCCAAAAGGGCTCGAATTTAAAACCCCTTCCACTACCATACTGGGGACGACTATCAGAATTGAAAGTGAGGAGAATGAGGCGATGGTCAGAAGAATGAAAGCCAAGATAGTCCACCTTATAATGTAATAAACTATCCCTCCAGCTTTGGTCGACTAGAAAACGGTCAAGCCTCTCCTGAATATTGTGTCTACCATCTCTCCTGTCATTCCAGGTAAGTTTTGTTGGAACCTAGGGTTACAGATTGCGCAGCGGAAGGTTTTAAAAATTTTTATGCAATCATTAAACTAACCCATTTGTACAGTAATAATCAAATTAAATAATAAAGTGAAGATTCATATCTACGTAGGAGGCTCTTTCACTTTGATACGAACTGCTCCTGATTTGAACCACTTGATCTTCCTCGCTATCTCCCGGAACTGGTAACAGCGTGTGGGCGCGTCACGATATTCAGGACCTGTATGGAGGAGGAATAGAAGAATACACACACACAAACAAAAGCTAGAAGTGCAGCACTTGAGCTTGCCACACCCTATTTTTTTCTTCTTTTGTTTTGCTTTTATTTACTGTGCACGACCTGTTTTTCTTCTTCTCTCAAGCAATCAAATTGCTTTTCTTTGCTGTGTTAGTTTTTCGCTGATTCGGTTTTTCTTATTTTAATTAAATATATATCTCATATATATCAAATAAAATCAAACCAAAATCTTATTTGATTTTTAAAACTTTTATAAAGATATCTCATATCTTTTTTAAAAATAATTAAATATTTATTTTTGAATTCAAACATTTTAAATTCAATTTCAAATATTTAATTTAATAAAATAATCATATTATCTTATTTTATTCAAAATCAAATATCAACTAACACCCTCCATTTAGTGATTAACAACATAATTAAATAATCTTATTATTTAATTTATTTAATCACCATTATTCATTAATTAAATAATCCCATTATTCAATTAATTCCCGAATTAATATGTGTCACTTTCGTAACACAATTAATTGGACAATCCAATTAATTAACCGTGACCCTTGTTACCTAAATCGATCGGGCTAGCAAGGGGACCTAATGGACCCACAGTACTTTGAGCTCCAATAATCCTTAGAAATTATTAATTAAACTCTTTAATTAATATTTCATGATTATTAACTTCGGTGTTATTCCACTAAAACCCGAAGCTGCACTCTCTCAACTGTAGACGTTTTTACACAAACCAATAACTCTCGGTGTCCATCGATATAGCTATTACATATGGTATAATCCTCCACAAGTAGTTCATAATTAGAGCTGGGTCATAATGTCCGTTATACACCTCTTAATCATATCTTTCCATTAAGTACCATTGATTCTCTAATGAACAATAAATCCTACATTCCTTACGGAATTAGGAGAGCGCTCATATTGTTCAAGCCCTGAATCAACCCTTAAGGGAACTACCATCTACTTCTCACAAGAAGGAGTGGATTCCACTATTGTGTACAAACCTTCCCAGCCACAAGCCAAACCGCGATCCCAACATACGGAGTATATTGATCGGGAATGCAACTCCGACCTCACCCATGGTATATCAAAGACCACGATCTAACCTGAAGGAGTCGATAAGACACTCAGGATTAAGATCACCCACATATAGCCATCATTAGTTGATATATATGAATCTCATCGTTAAACGGATCTTAGTGAGAGATTCATATAGATCATGGCCCAGTCCTATATGATCATATCATACAAGGTGCCTCCATTCTCATATCTACATATGAATGATCCAGGATAGGATCACCGTACACTACGAAATGGACCGCAGCTGTAGATTAACCACAAATAAAGTACCCAACTTTATTTGCTATCTACGGACTCTTTAAATTGCTCATTTCAAACTGAATCCATCTATATATGACACTCATATACTCAGTTCGAAATTATATCCGGCAATTTTGGATGTTAAGTGCACATGTTATATAAAGTATGACACAAAATGAATGAATATACTACTTCTTTTATTTATATTCAAATTATATTTACAAATTACAAGCTTTAGGGCAAAAACCCCAACAAGTTTTGGCCTTGGGAACCTCAGGTCTGTTAGATCGTAGTCATCCATTGCTTGACGAAAAGCCATCATACTAGAAATGGATTTTTCGGACCCCTCGGTTTTTTCATAAAGGCTGAGGATCTCCTTAAAATCCTTGCCATAAACCCAAGGAAGACTATTCACACCCCTAAGACGACGGAGGATATTCTAGGAATTCATACTGTAAGAACCTCACTTTTGTGATTGACTTGTTTCATGACAAATCACATTGGGGATGTTTATGTAACGGGTAGCATAGGTTCTCGAAGACATGCTTCCGATCATCCTAAAGAGCTTCAAGAGAGGTAGTTCACTTGTCCTTAACTCTTGAAGAGATTTAGTTGCACACACTCACATTCTATGCATTTGTCTTGACATGCATGTATGGTTGAACACACACACACACACACACTTCTTGCATTTTGGAGTTGATGGGCTGCACAGTGGGTTAGGCGACATGCAAGGCCACTTGTGCATGTCGCCTCTAATGTCGCCTTTGTCTTGTAATTTTCCTCCAGTGTGTTAGGCGACTTCATAGGCGACTTGGGCATGTCTGTTGGGGTTTTTGCCCTAAAGCTTGTAATATGTAAATGTAATTTGAACATAAATAAAAGAAGTAGTATATTCATTCATTTTATGTCATACTTTATATAACATGTGCACTTAACATCCAAAATTGCCGGATGTAATTTCGAACTGAGTATATGAGTGTCATATATAGATGGATTCAGTTTGAAACGAGCAATTTAAAGAGTCCGTAGATAGCAAATAAAGTTGGGTACTTTATTTGTGGTTAATCTACAGCTGCGGTCCATTTCGTAGTGTACGGTGATCCTATCCTGGATCATTCATATGTAGATATGAGAATGGAGGCAACTTGTATGATGTGATCATATAGGACTGGGCCATGATCTATATGAATCTCTCACTAAGATCCGTTTAACGATGAGATTCATATATATCAACTAATGATGGCTATATGTGGGTGATCTTAATCCTGAGTGTCTTATCGACTCCTTCAGGTTAGATCGTGGTCTTTGATATACCATGGGTGAGGTCGGAGTTGCATTCCCGATCAATATACTCCGTATGTTGGGATTGCGGTTTGGCTTGTGGCTGGGAAGGTTTGCACACAATAGTGGAATCCACTCCTTCTTGTGAGAAGTAGATGGTAGTTCCCTTAAGGGTTGATTCGGGGCTTGAACAATATGAGCGCTCTCCTAATTCCGTAAGGAATGTAGGATTTATTGTTCATTAGAGAATCAATGGTACTTAATGGAAAGATATGATTAGAGGGGTATAACGGACATTATGACCCAGCTCTAATTATGAACTACTTGTGGAGGATTATACCATATGTAATAGCTATATCGATGGACACCGAGAGTTATTGGTTTGTGTAAAAACGTCTACAGTTGAGAGAGTGCAGCTTCGGGTTTTTAGTGGAATAACACCGAAGTTAATAATCATGAAATATTAATTAAAGAGTTTAATTAATAATTTCCAAGGATTATTGGAGCTCAAAATACTGTGGGTCCATTAGGTCCCCTTGCTAGCCCGATCGATTTAGGTAACAAGGGTCACGATTAATTAATTGGATTGTCCAATTAATTGTGTTACGAAAGTGACACGTATTTATTCGGGAATTAATTGAATAATGGGATTATTTAATTAATGAATAATGGTGATTAAATAAATTAAATATTAAGATTATTTAATTATGTTGTTAATCACTAAATGGAGGGTGTTAGTTGATATTTGATTTTGAATAAAATAAGATAATATGATTATTTTATTTTATTAAATTAAATATTTAAAATTGAATTTGAAATGTTTGAATTCAAAAATTAAATATTTAATTAATTTTAAAAGGATATAAGATATCTTTCTAAAATTTTAAAAATCAAAATATAGATTTCGGTTGTTTTTTGAAATATATATGAGATATGTATTTTAATTAACAAAATAATAACCGAATGAAGGATATTAAAAGTAATTAGATTACATTTGAAAAGAGAGATAGAAGAATGTCATCGTCAACAGCAAACATGCACAGCAAAAATTAAAAAAACAAACAAAAGAGAGAAAAAGCTATGGTGTGGTGAGACCACAAGTGCTGCACTCCTAGAGTTTGTTTTGTGCGTGTATTCTTCTCTTCTTCCTCCATACAGGTCCTGAATATCGTGACGCGCCCACATGCTGTTACCAGTTCCGGGAGATAGCGAGGAAGATCACATGGTTCAAATCAGAAGCAGTTCGTATCCAAGTGAAGGAGCCTCCTACGTAGGTATGAAAAATAAATTTCTTCACTTTATTATTGTATTTGATTATTACTGTACAAATGGGTTAGATTAATGATTGCATTAAAAAATTTTAAAACCTTCCGCTGCGCAAATTTGTAACCCTAGAATCCAACAATTGGTATCAGAGCCAATTTTTGTACAGTATAATCGAATTCGATTACTCATAATATGTATGAATGTGTAGGCACATATTTTTTGATGAGTGTATGATATTTTTTTTAATTAAATTGTTTAATTTAAAAAACATGGTTGATCGTAATTTTTTATGGTGTTGTGGATTTAAAATGTTTCTGGGTTGTATAATATATATATATATTTTTTCCTGTTGTATTATTAAAAAAAAAAATTGTAAAAGAAGACCTGGTAGCTCACGAACTGCGTGCATCGCAGACTAGTGCTGCCTCCACCAGTGCATGTATCCACGCAGCGCCTACCAGCGCCAACCAGCGCGCACCAGCACACATGCCATCAGCGCCCTTCCACCTGAGCGCATCGCAGACAAGCGCATGCCATCAGCGCCCTTCCAGCGCTGCGCGCATGCAGTCCGTCAACGCCTACCAGCGATGCAATCCCACGCAGCCCATCAGCGCTTCAGCGCTCCACTACCGATGTGACTGCGCGCATCCAGATCAGTGATGCTACCGGTGCACATGACCTGAAGAGATTGGAAGTTTTGGAAATTACAAGAAGACCAAGGGATGCCTTGGGAATATTTTTTGTAATTAGATTCCAATTTTTAGGTTAAATAATCCACAACACTCGGTCAACTCATGTATGTTTTAATTATTTGATGATTAAGCATTGCCATGCATATACATGTCATTTTAATTAGTTGTGCCTACACATATATATATATATATATATATATATGTTGATATATCATACATGCATTATAGCCATCTATATTATGTGTTTAATTTTTTTTTTAATTTGATTAAAATAGGTTATTCACATAATTGGCTATTTTAATGGGATTAGTTTTTAGGAGTAAAAACTTGGTAAATCTCATTAATTACTAATCTTTTTATTAAAGAGTTTTAATACTTAGATTAGTAGGGTCCTTAATATATATATTAGGATTAATTTGATTAAGCTCCTAATAATTGGACCTAATAATGTGTTTAGTTTTAATAGTTAAAACTTGGTAAATACACATTTAATAATAATTCTAGTCTTAGTAAACAGTTTACATAGATTGGAATTATCACTAATGAACTAAATTTTTTAAGTGTTAAAAATCAATTTAGTTTATTAGTTATTGGAATAGGATTCTAATAATTTGTGATTAATGCACTTGACGCTTAGATTAAAATTAGCCGTTTAATCTAGTTTAATCTAGGTGCATTAATATTAATAGAAAACCCTTAATATAAAATAGTGAGTGGGAGAGGGATATATGACATTATATCCCGCGATCTCCATCATTAGTTCAACACCGTGAGATTCGAGTGGGGCCTTGTGACGGCTTTGTTTTCGTCCTCCCTAAGGAGGGTTTCCATAAGAATCAATACCAAGGTTGACTTCCTAACATATAGGATTTCGGAGGGGATTTCGGGATTGACCGACCCTAAGGCGGCAATTCTCGAGTTAAGCTCTTGAGATCTGAAATGATGGGTTACACTCACAAGGTTTTAATTAAATTGGTTAATTAAAAACCTGACATAATAAACGATGGTTGAATGATATTGGCATAAGAGTTATTCTGGTATATCCTTTGACTGAGAATGTCTCGATCCAACATGCAAGAATTTGACCGACCCTAAGGCGGCACTTGCTTGTGGTATGTTGGATTGTCGTGGCATAGAAACATTTTTTTTAGGGTTGTTCTTGTTCATTAAACATTTTCATGCATCATGTTTAATTTTATGCCGAACATTCGCACATGTTTAGAATGTATGACTGAATGAATCTTTAATTTATGTTTTTTCAGCCATGTCATCTGCACTATTACAAATACTTGCAAACGATAAATTAACTGGTGATAACTACACAAAATGGAAACTTAACATTAATGCAATACTGGTCACAAAAGACCTCAAGTTTGTGCTTACGGAGGAATGTCCTCCGGTGCCTACTGCCAATGCCACACGAACTGTTCGTAAGGCATACCAGCGATGGGTCTCATCTGATGAGAAGGCCCGAACATATCTGTTAGCTTCTATGACAGACGTGCTTGTCACAAAGCACGAAGCAATGACTACAACATTCGAAATTATGGAGTCATTGCAAGCTATGTTCGGGCAGCCCTCCGAGCAAAAGCGACACGAAGCAGTTCGTTCCGCTATGCTCGCTCGTATGAAGGAAGGTACATCAGTTCGGGAACATGTCCTGAGCATGATGTCCTACTTCAACACGGCAGAAGTCAATGGCTGGGCCATTGACGAACCCAGTCAAGTGAGCATCATACTGACGACTCTTCCGATTCAAAACCCCATCAATTTGGTCTCTCTGTGAGTCAAACGTTAGTCAATTTTAACGGTTTCAAGGGTAATTTTATCTTTAAACCAATAACATGCCACGTGTCAACACAAAGAAATAGATTTTTTTCAAAAATAATTATATAATACAATAAGATAAAAAAGTATTAAATCTCCACCATCCAAATCTTAGATGGATGGTGGAGATTTATTTATTTAAAAAAACTGATTTGTATTAAAAATTAATTTTTTTCTTAAAAAAATAGGTAGATTGATCTCCACTGTCCTTTTCAGATATGGACGGTGGTGATCAAATTACTAAAAATTAAAAATTAAAAAAGAGCAGAAAAGAGAAAAACAAGGTGGAGATCCAGACTTCTGATCAATACCCACTTCATAATTTGCATAATTCTCTACACTTTGATGGATACCAACTTCATAATTTACATAATTCCTTACACTTTGACTACAACATGTATCATAACTCGCATAATTAACCCATTTTGATCGATAGACGATTCACAGTTGGCCCTAAGACCACTCGAACTCAAAGCAGGAACTTCCGTTTCAATAATGGATCTTCGTCCATAACTAGTTACGATCGTGTTTTTTAGTCTAAATTAATTTACGAATTTAGTTGTTAATAATTTTTATAGTTTATTTATTTTAATCTTAACAGTCATTAACACCAGTAACTCCTTAAGTTTAGGCTTATGTAGTGGTTGTGGTGGAGGTGGTTTATATCTCAATAGTTCACTTCTAGTTTTAAGGAATATGGATAATTAGTTCCTAAATTATAGTTGTCAGTTGTCTGTATTTTTCCTATTTATTGTCAATTGTACGTTCAACAAAATGACCAGAATATACATTTGCTCAACTTGAATTATTGATTTTCTCTTTAAAATCATCTGGAGAGTGGTTCTCTCGAATTAACCATCTTCCTTTTCGGTTTATCTAAAATTATAGTTTTGGAATTTTGGTGTTCGTATTAGAACCCGAACCAGATGGAAGAACACCTAATGTGGTAGAGGCTCTTGGGCACTGGAATGCTCGACGAAATTGATGTCACATAAGAACTTTGATCGACATACTGGGATTGTATTCGCTTATTTCGTTCTTGTTCTTCATCCTCTTCATCGTCTTCATTGTTGTCTTCGTCATCAATACTGTTCGATTTGGTAATAGGAAACGTGAATTTGAAAACCCTTTTGGTGGTTAAAGGCTTGGGGATTTCAGAGTTAGGTTGAGGAAGTGAAGAGAAAATAGATGAGGGTTTGTTAGATTTAGATGTAGATTTTTTTTTAGTCATGTTGATGGGTCTTTATTTTAAGGTTTTTGAGATGTTGGTTGCCTATTTGGGTTGGGGAAGAGAAGATAAGAGAAGAGAAAGGAAGATTTGGGTTGGGGGAAAGAAAAGAAAAGAGACGAATCTTTTGTTGTTGGAAAATCTGTGATTTTCGGTTGCTCTTCTTCTTCTTCGTCTAAGGAGGAGTAGTTGGCTATCAAGATTCCATCTTCCTAGATTGACGGTGGAGATCCAACCACCAATTTTCTTTTGGTTTTCTTTAAATTTTCTTTTATTTTATCTTTTAAAAGAAAATAAATGTCCAAGGATAAAATAGTTATTCAATATTTTTTGTGACTGTTGAGCATCAAAAATCTAGTCAGAGGAGCCAAATTGATAGATTTTTGAAAATATAGGGACCGAGCTAATGAAAAATTGACAAACAGTTAAAAAACAGATAATTCAAAGAAATATAAGGACCTAAATGGTAATTCCCCGAAATTAAAAGAGTAATTATACACTATTGATATTTTAATAAAATTAAATTCATATGAATATTTTAATAAAATTAAATTCATATGAATATTTTAATATGCAACTTTATTAATTAAAAAAACCAATTTAAAATTTTAATACCAAAAAGGCCAAAACCTGATATTGTTTTAGACAATTATATCTATATATATATATATATACATACATGTGACAATATGTTTAGAAAAAATAAAAATAAAAATTACATGTGAACAATATATTGTATTTATGATAGATATGGAACATATATATAAACGGCCACTCTCAAGTCTCAGTGACCCTCCTTAATTTATAACGCCCCAAATATTCTCTACACCTCGCTAGCTAGCTTTCGCTGTTTTACATACTTAGTAGAAATCAACTAATGGCGGCGACAATCGAGCCAGAGAAGCAGACTCTTCTCAACCATCACAAAGAGAAACACTTCACCGCCGGCGAAATCGTCCGTGACATCATCATCGGTGTCTCCGACGGCCTCACAGTCCCTTTCGCCCTCGCCGCCGGATTGTCCGGCGCCAACGCAACTTCATCCATCGTTCTCACTGCCGGCATCGCCGAGGTCGCCGCTGGTGCCATCTCCATGGGACTCGGCGGGTAATTCCTTTTTCAGTTATCATGATTAATTTCTTAGTCTATTATGAACCGTTTGATTTGTGTGTTAACGGAACATGTGCAGATATCTTGCAGCTAAAAGCGAAGCTGATAATTACGCCACAGAGTTGAAGAGAGAACAAGACGAGATCATAACCGTTCCTGATACAGGTTCATCTCTAATCACTATCCATTCATTTCTCAGTTTTTTTTTTATTCAATCACGACGGTTTTATTATATTACCAGTATCATAATTGTTATCAAAATCATCCGATTGATAAGTATTAAATATTATGTAATGAGTAATGATAAATTGTTCAAATGATGTGTTACTACACTATCTTATGAGTTATGATTGACATGGTGCTCACAACTTACCTGAAATTGTTTGGACAAACTCTTTGGATAGTTGGGTATTACTTGTATTCAATTAGTTAAACCCCAAAAGGCCAAAAGAATGTGACAAGTTACAATACACATGTATATGTTTGAGGAATGTTGATCAGTTGATGTATATTGATTTGAAAATGCAGAAGCAGCTGAGGTGGCAGAGATGCTGGCACAGTACGGAATCGAGCCTCATGAATATGCACCGGTTGTTAATGCCCTTAGGAAGAAGCCTCAGGCATGGCTTGATTTCATGATGAAGTAAGTTTTCTTCTTTTATTTATTTATTTTTAAATGTTTTCTCTTCTAAAGTTGGAGCAGAATACCAATTTGTAGGAATAGTTTGAGAATGTGAATGGTTCCAATTGGAACCTCAAAAAGCAACATAAAATCCAAAATTGGTTTTTCTTTCTGCCTCTTCAAATGTTTTTTTTTTCTTTTTTAATTAAAAAAAGATGACGCATGTGCTTTTGCAATTTGGACTTGTTACCTTACCACATTTGTGTCCATATCCACACTACCTTTTGCTATGAGAATTTTATGACAAAGTGGAATCTTACTTTGGACACCTTTTGCTATTGCTTTTTTCTTTTTATAAAGTTTAGATATTTCTATTTTTTATATAATAGAGAATGGAGAAATAAAAATTAAAAAAGTAACTGCATCCAAAACTTTTTAAAATGACTAAATTTAAACCAAAATAAACAAATAAATGTAAACTTAAATAATGATAAATGTTAAGTATATGACAAAAAAGTTTATTGAGTGAATGACAAAATAATTTTTAAAGGTGTTGATTTACAATATGATAAAATAAAATTATAGATATGACATTAATAAAAGAAAATAGGTTTCAATCATAAATAAGAATTTTTATTTTCAGCCTTAAATTGTTTTTAAACAAAATATTGAATAGGGGGTGATTACAAAAGGATGTACATACAGATTTATACTATGTTTGAGATTATTTTAGTTTAAGAAATAATTACTTATAGTTTTGTTTGATAAATAATCTGCATAAAAAAAGTATGTATGTATTTGGCAAATTTAATTTTGAAATTGTTATAATTTTGGAAAGAAATGAAATGTATTTGACAAAATGCTAATATTATATATTAAATAAATGAAGAAATTATAATATATCTAAATTATTAATAATAAATAAGGATAATTACTCCGGTGGCCACTCATTTGATTGGGTATTATCAAAATGACCATTGAATGTAGAATTCGTTTTAAAATGGACATTTTAGACGAGCATTGTGACATAAATAACCATTCTATCGCACTCCGTAAACTTTTTCTAATATTACTGTTAAATGTGTGACATTTTAATAAATAAAAGGTTAGCTTAAGAGAATCAATTATTATTAAAAAAATCTCTCTATAAATGCCACTATTATTTATATTTTTAATAAAGGAAAACGTTACAATTAAAATAGAAAAATCTTCATAAAATAATAAATAAATAAAAAAGCATCAAAAATTCACCCAAACGAGATAAAATTTGGAGTAGAAAAAAGGGGAAAAAAAGAAAGAATGCCGGATGACTTGAAAAAAAAATATTTATTATTTTTTGAAACAATTATTATTATTATTATTATTTTTATGTATGAAAGTTGTATCTAAATTCCAATCTAGATAAAACTTAGACTACAAAAAAGGCACAAAAAATAGAATACCGGACGATTTGAAAAAAAAAAATTTATTATTTTTATGTATAAAAGTTGTATATAATATTCTAATTTTTATTTTCCATCAGTGTAACATTGTTCACCTTAAATAGACATTTTGAAACGAATTCAACGTTTAATGTTCATTTTGATAATGCCTAACAAAATAGGTGGCCATCAGAATCCCTAAAAAATAATTTAAAAAAAAATAGTTTCCACAAATTTTAAAAAAACATTGAACTCGAAAAAGGTGAATGTCCACCTCCAACAATGTCGGTCTCACCTGACATCTACGTCGTCGGATCCAAATCCAGCATTGGAGAGGCGAGTGCCTCCTCCAACTCTAGCAGGACTATCCTCCTCCAACGAGAGCCTCCTTCATTGCGATAAAAGGGAATCTGGGGGAAACCGCCCTTCTCCAGCGTCGCCAAAGGTAGCCGGCTCTCCTCCTGCCTCCAACGCCAGTGGTGGCCACCGTGTGATTTTCCAAAACAACAAAACTTAATCTTCACTTTATTGAATATGAAGGCATTATTGTCTTTATCTTAAAATAGTATGAATATCATGGACATTCCAAAAGTAATGGCTAGCTTCTCCGGTAATTAATTGTCAAAAGCAACTTCAAACAAACTTTTCAAAAACTGATTATTTGAGAAGTAAATTATGAAATACATCACTAGTTCATTAGCTACTTCAATCTTAAACGCACCCTTCAGGCCTTCTGGGGTGCAAATATCGTACTCTACAAGCAATTGGAATCTTTATAGGTGGCCCAACTTACATCTGGTTTGGGGTCTTATTTAGTGACCTGGTGAGACAGCTTAGTTTTGATGCTTCAAATTAGAAAGAATGATTTCTGTTTCTATGCAAAAAGAATCAGCAAAGCAACGATTTGAAGCTATTGGTGTGATTGCAGGTTTGAACTGGGATTGGAGAAGCCAGATCCAAGGAGGGCACTGTACAGTGCACTAACCATCGCTGTTTCATACATCTTGGGTGGATTGGTGCCTCTCAGTCCTTACATGTTCTTTCCAAGAGTTACTGATGCTGTTGTTGCATCTGTTATCGTAACATTAGTGGCATTGCTGATTTTCGGCTATGCTAAGGGTTATTTCACTGGTCAGAAACCGGTAAAGAGTGCCCTCCAAACTGCCCTTATCGGAGCCATTGCATCCGCGGCTGCTTTTGGCATGGCCAAGGCCGTCCAAATGTAACTCATGCAAGTATGAACGTGTAATAGACTAGTTTTTCCATGTGTATGGTTTCCCTATGTTAAATCTTTGCCCTAGAATTATCACAGTTTAAAAGGCTTTTCAATCACAAGCTTGAATGCTTCTTCATATGATATTGCGGTTTTTCTCACAAGGTGGCAACCCAGTATAATTTGGCACAAAATATTTCAATGTAGCAATCTTGTCTTCCGGTCATTGATAACGATAAAACTCGATAAACATATGAATCCATTTTAGGAATAGGAAACTCCTCAAGTGTTGTCATCACTCGAAACTGAAAAACTCTAAAGTCCTTTACTGCCAAATCACCATCTGTTGTCACTCTCTATCAGTGTCCGAAAAATCGGAAAAAACGGTAGCCTGGGCTCCGCCTATTCACTAGACAGATGCCAACTGTCCCGTTGCGGCCAATCGACCATATTAGGCGACCGGAAGAAAATCATCCGATATGGCCGGAAAAATCAGCCGAGTTGGTCTAAAAATTGAGCTATGAAGAGTCAAAATCGTTGATTCCGCCTAGTCGTTCCAAACGTCGCCATTCGCCACCGCCGACGAATGGGTTGTCAGGACCCCGACCAAAAGCTTCAGAAGGCGCCGGAGAACATAAACCCAGGTGTTTGATGTCCAGATCCGACATCATTAACGGCAAAATGAAAGGTCCCAGTAGCAACCATCATCGCAGCATCCGCCGTCGTCGGGATTGACAAATCGCGATTGCTTTATGGCATTTTACAAGACAAGATTTGCAGGTGATGGCTGTGGAAATGGAGTCGCGATGCTAGGTTTCTGGTGTGATGCAAAGTTGAAGAAATGAGTAGAAACCGAAAGGAGAAAGTGAAGGAGAAAGTGAGACCGTGAGAGAGATGAAGTCTTTGAAAAGAGAGATGTGGTCTGAAATCACCTAATTTGTGGCTTTGTGTACACATTTATTTAATTAATTAAAAAGTCCTTTAGTTCACCGAATAATCACATCCCATCCCATATTTTTAATTAATGAAAAGTCTTTGGAAAAAAAAATAGTGTTTGAAGAAATGAAACGACTATGTTTTATATTTAGGTAAAACAAAACAAAAATCGACCGCCTAGTCTAATCCGTCTAGGCACCGCCTAGACCACCTAGGTGCCAGGCACTGGTCTACCGCCCGACTAGTGCCTAGCGTTTGCTAGAACACTGTTCTCTATGCAGCATTTATGGAGATTTTGCCTTTCATTTCGGACATAGAATCCTGATTTGTCTAATACATTTCACTGCAAATTTTATCTAATTTTCATTAAGCTAAACTGCACTTCGGTTGGTTAACCTAATAGAATTCGCAACAAATTTGAAAAATGGACATCTAACAAGCTCAGTGACAATGCAATAAAGCTTTTCAGCTCTCTTATAACAAGAATGTGAGCTTTGTTGCATTGCCTGGGTGTTTCCAAGCAAGAAAATTCAATTAGGGACTGGCGTCAATACAAGTCAGAAGGGCTTCTCACAACAATAGGAAAACTAGTCACATACCAAAGTTCATGGTCGGAGACGGCGAGAGAGGATTGTAGATAAGGTATGTGCTATATAAATATTAATTAAATAATATCAGTTCAGAGAATCAAATGAGTAAAATTAACAAAGGAATTGTGTGTGTGTGTGTGAGAGAGAGAGAGAGAGATAATACTCCACAGCCTCTACCTAAACAGAGGATTCTGTGATTGGATAGGATGTATATAAACAATATCCTAACCTCGCATGAACGTACAAAATTTCCGAATATAGAATACAGTGAACTTATGGAGAACTATATTTACAGAGATAACATGCAAAGCCACAAATGAAGTGGCACCCAAAACAGTTTCTTTAAAATGCTGTAAGAACTTTAAATAATTACCATGCTGTTCTCCTGGTAGTTATATGTACCAATCATGCAGTCATGCCAAGATCTGCCAATAAGAGAAACTAGACTACTCATCAGATTGTATTTCAATATCTAATAAGCAGAAAAATAATGTAAATTGCATAATCTAAAATATGAAAGATAAGGATCCTAAATAATAGTAAATTAAGATTAACTGCAAGAATTTTGAATATGTTAACGTGTGAAAAGCAAATCAAGAGAAAGAACTTACAATAGGTTAAAAGGATAACAAGGTTCCACCGGCTACCAAAATTTGGCAACTTTTTTATATTGTTGAGTGAATGTGATTACTTTCCGAAGCCAGAAGTTCCATTTTCTCAGTTAAAAACTCCAAATTATTAGTTGGTTCAATCTCAGCATTCTGAGATTTGCCCATTTCTTGAAGTAAAAGTTCAAAACTATGAAGCTTATCCAAGTCGGTCCCAGATACTATCGGTTCAACTTCCATTCCAGAACCAGTGTGCCCTTCTTCATCTTGCTGTCTCTCTTCAACATTCTGTAAATGTGGACTACCTAAAAGAAGCTTTTCCCATTCACTCTCATCATGTAAATCTGGGGAAATGAATGGGACATGATTATCCTCCATTAGCATTTTCATGAAATCAATGTTCATGATATAATCTTTCATATCCTCAGATGTATCAGATTTAGGTAGATTTTCTGAGTCTGTAACCGGTTGGAGGAGAGGCTCTGTTATTTCATCCACTGGGGCTGGGGGCTGATATCTTACTATCATATTATTAGAAGCTATCGGTTCACCAACTTCCGTAACTTCAGCCATGCGCCAGTTATTTTCTTTTGGTTGAAGCAGTTGAACCAGAAAACCTGGGCATTGCATAGCCATCACTAAGAATGACAACATCTGCTGCTGACTTTTTTCCATTCCTTGGAGACGTTCCCTCAGGAGGAGCAACTTATTATCTGCAGTCTCCTGGTACTGCCTCAGCTTAACCAATTCCTGCGCAAGTGCACTTTTATCTGTCTTCAAATTTTCAACTTCTTTCCACAGAGCTGAGTTGTCAATTTTCTCACATGGTTCGACAAAGTTCTCTAGCTGTTGCAAAGATTTTCGCTGGTCAGTCCCTTGAGTATTTTTCCTTCGACAGATACTGTTCAACAAATGCTTCTGACCTCTAATGAATCCATCGTTTGCAAATTCCCAACGATCTGTGTCAATTTTTCTGAAACCCTGATAAAAGCTTAAAGTTAATACCTCTTTGAATAACAAATTGAAATTTCTAATAATATAGTTTCAACAATCATGCATTAATAAACACTACCCATATAAGCATGCAAGTGCACACACAATCAAGGGTGCAGGTGCAGACACACATGCAGAGAGAGAGAGAGAGAGAGAAGAAATTTAATGATTTTGATAAATGTCCAAGTAAGCTATAATGCATGAAGCAACAGTCGTATTGACACCCCAACAGAATGCCCTTTAATATTAGGCGTCAAAATGATCTCCACTTTGACCATGGCTGGCAAAGGACAACACTAATAAGATCAGAAGCACAGAATCCAATAGATACAACTATACAAGTGGATATCATCTTCAATACATTAAAAAAACCAATCACAGATCTACATATTTAAGTACTCCCGCTCAAAAACCATATATATATATATATATATTAAACAAAAGGTGAAAGGACAACTCAGTATGTGCTAATAGTCTAATACTGCAGCATGTTGCCATCTAAGATCTTGCAATGATGGTGGTAGTAAGGATATAAGACTGTGAAGTCCATCACATTTACATTAATTAATCCAAGAATTTGATTTCTTAAATATTATCTCTGAAACTCCTAGCTGTGTATGATATAAACTCAAGAAACAGTTAGGCCATGCACATTTTGTAGATAATGAGAATGAGAATCCCTATCTCAATTTTGCCCATTTCGTTGTTTAGAATAAGAAAAAAGCAATCTCTGCGAAGATCATATTCCAAATATTAACTTAAGAGAACAATGAATGATATGCTTAGCAGCCGTACACCCAAGTGTCACAACTACATCAAACCCAAAACCATCACACATCATTCTCTTACGTTCACATTGATCACCATTTTTCATTCATCAAACAAAATTACTTACAACATCTCTGTCTTTAAATTCACATATATCGATGTTTGCTAATCCATTGATGGTTTGGGGGGCTTCTGGAAGTGATAAAGGTGCATGGTGAGCAACAAGCATTGTGGTTACAGCTTTGATGTTGAGGATTTGGGATTCCCATTCAATGAACTTCAAGCCAAAAAGAGTATTCTCATTCCACAACAGTACGACATACAAAAAGGAATAGGAGCTCCAGAATCATAAAGAAGGGAATGCATATGCCATTTCAGTTTCAGCTATTCTGAACAACTTAATAAGCATTAAGTTAGAAATGCCATGTTACATATTTGGGCCACAATTATCAGTTAGATTTTAAGAAACAGTAAGGTTTTGGACATTTTTTCGACAATGAGAATGAAGGAACAAAAATCCACAACCTTATTCTGCCTATTTCCATGTGTCCAAAATGGGGGTAAAAGCATTCCCTGGTAGGGCCTTGGCGGCACATCCTAAATCATATTCCATATTTTAGACACGGTACATATTTTCTCTGTAGACTATCAAGTTCCAACTCTTTCATAGATTTGAAGTATCAACTTAAAATGCAATCAAGCTGCTAACCTTAAATTCACACTAACAGAAAGAAACATGACCAAGAAAACATAAAAACACAACAGTCCAGCAATTACATTAATACTAATTAGCCAACATGGGATTCTGTACAAACAATCACTATTCACTGCTAATGTTTTTGCCTTAAAGATCCTAAATTATTGTGCATATTTATAGTGAAAGAAAAAGAACTAATTGGTTTCTGTTATTGTTACTCAATACATCTTTGAGAGCTAAAATACAAGTCAATTTAGATTATCACAAGTTCACAACCAATACTCCTCACCCAGCTAACTTTCAATCGGATTGAAAGAGGTACAACCATAAATAACTCTTCCAGAAGGAGAACACCATCCTTAATAGATTTGGTAAAAGCTCATTAACAATGATGGCAAATATCTTCTTACACATAGAATCATGCATGCTTAAACACAACAAATAAGAAATTTATGCTAAAGTCCCACCTTCACTTATCAAGTTAGTGCCATTAGTCAAATTTTTCCTCATTTCAATGGAGCAGTATAGGGAGATTTTTAAATTACAAACATAGATAAATTTCAAATATGTCACAGTAGGCACTATGATGCAACGGCCTAGGCTTTAAAGCGGAGGAACATATATTATACATGCAAAGTAAAAGAATTATCATATGAATACTTCATTAGTAGATCTCAATTATTAGTATGAAATTGTGAGAACTTGAAATAAACTGTAAAAAGTAAAAACAAGTAGAAAATTAAATGGGGTGTTGGCAGGTAGTAAGGCAATGAATTTGGAGAATCCTACTTTCATGCAATTCACATGGTTCAAAAAGCAATGATCTCTCACAATCAAGGATTGATTGAGCATTTACACGGTCTAAATATCTGGATACTCTGCCAATAACCGAAAAAAATATAGATATCTAAAAGCAGTACATTGATATCTATTATATTTTCCTAAGGTTAATCAAGAAATCAATAATTGTATGAGCATATCCTATTCTTCGTTTCAGTCTAATTGAGCTAAATTTCAAGTTGAACTGTGGTACATAGATATGTTTTCCTTCTGATATCACCATAAAATCAGATGGACTGCAAGTCTTAAAGTCTAAATCCACAGTTGCATAATTATACATACCATATTTAGATAAAATTCAAGTGACACAGTAGCAATAACAAGAATGATAACAAATCAACATAGGTTACAGCACAGACATTACAAACCAATTTACGAGGTCATATTAAAAACCCAATTACAATAATTAAACGACCTCAAACCCAAACAAACAAAAGTACCCAATTAAGCAAAGGATTAATTATCAGCCCAAACAAAAGAACAACAAGAACAAAAATTTCCCCCAACCTAACAACAATCATAACACAAGAATCACAGCCACTTGAAAAATAAAAACTTTGTCCCATCAAAAAACACACAAACAAGTACAAGAGACAAATAGAGCAAAAT
Organism: Dipteronia sinensis; assembly: GCA_033220585.1. Lineage (NCBI taxonomy): Eukaryota > Viridiplantae > Streptophyta > Magnoliopsida > Sapindales > Sapindaceae > Dipteronia > Dipteronia sinensis. Next base: position 52,164,421 of record CM065642.1, on the reverse strand, counting down.
TTGAACTTTTATAATAAAAATCTGATCTTTTGCAAACAAAGAGACAGAGACACTCACGTAGATATTGAGTTGCCTCATGAAGCTAGAGAAATTGCTATGCTTGAAGTAGTTGGGCAACAACTGAACTGAAAACTGAGTCATGTCCCAGATAACAAAACTGTCATTATTTTGAGTCCATGAAATAATTGGGTCCGTGGATTCATCATCGACCATCTCGTAGCATTTAGTCAGAAAAGGCGCCACAGACCCAGACCCATTCTCGTTTGATTTCACCATAATCAGATACTTGTTTCAAACTACTCAGAAACCAAGAAGGATTTTAGCGAGATTGAACACCAACTATAAAGGAGAGAAAAGGGTAAATTCGGTATATGAAAAAGGGAAAGTGCTGTACGGATTACTTGGTGTTGAGGGAAGACCGTAGACCGTAGACCGATGAACATGGATGGCAATGAAGTGGATGGGGGACAGATATCTCAATTCTAGGAGGACTGTATTGGATTAGGATTTTAATTGACAATTTTAGGATGTAAGGATTTTATGGATTCGCAAGACTATTAGGACTATTAGGACTATTAGGATTGTTATGACTATACTTCTAGGATTGTTATGACTATACTTCTAGGATTATTATGGTTATATGGACTAGACTTTTAGGATTCTGAAAGAGTCTTTAAACTTTATTTATACTATTATAATTATCTAGATTTTATTTCAAGACTTTTTGAACTTTTAAAAATATGAACTTTCAAGAGTCGATTGTAGTATTCACTTTTCTCTCCAAGTTCCAGTGCTATATAATCTTGTTGATGACAGTCACTAAACAACAAAAATTGAATGAAAAATATGTATAAGCTATGAAGAGAAGTAATAAAATTTTAAAATACCACCACCCAACACATAACCTTCGGCTAGTTCATATAGCGAAAAAAATGTCACCATATGAAATAAATATAATAACCAACAATTCATCCCTCAATACCTCACTAGAAATGACATAAAACGGAAAACAATAGCTTGAACATTGAAGTATTTCTGTTTGGCTTGTTGGACTCATTAATTCATATGTTATCAAACTCAAGTATTCACAGCTCTTTAATTATTTTTTTTCCTCTAGTGGTGTGTACAGTGTATATCCCCCTTTCATGTTAGTAATAGATGATTCAAGTCCGGTGAGATGAGTTGATATACAGACTATGCATGGACTGGTTAAATTTGGAGGGTCGGGGCATGACAAGAATTTTTTTAATATAAATGTAAATAACAAAAAAGAAATTGATATATGAGATTTAACTATACATATTAAAAAAAAATTAATAACTCCAAACGGTCAACTAGTGCTTGCTCTCGACAGGTTTCGACATACCCTTCCGTTATCGGATTTAAAAAAAAAAACAATATATCTAAATTTTATAGAAGAATGGTTTTATGCGAGACACATATATTTTTAACTCGCTCAGACAATAAATCAATAGAAATGATGATCATCTTCTTTTGTCTTTGAACTCAATCTATACAAAGGGCGATATTATCAGTAATGGACCAGCTATTTTTATCAGGTATATATGTATATTTTAAATAAATCAACTTCCTCTTTATCTTTATTTTTTGCCAAATTCAACTTTTATAGACGTAGATAAATCATTTGATTAATTTTTACTAGTGGTCTTAAAGATTTTAGATACCGGTGGTGGTGTGGGATCATTGATATCTAGCATAAAACTATTTTTAACTCACAGAGGCATTTTATCAGTCATTTGGTACTAGACTTTCAAGTGTAGTTTTATGTTGTCTTTTGCATGTTTGGCCGCCACATTTATTATATACCAATACACCCACCTAATATCTGAAATCAAATAAAAAGTCTAGAAAGTATTGAGGGAGAGGGCAAGACAATTGTGGGTTCAAACTATCTATACATATCACTAAAAAGTCTGGAAAATCTATTTTGTCATGAAATCCTAAAATTCTTGATCTCAATTCAATACCAGTAGACAATTCGCTGCCTCTTGAAAGTCTAGATCTAATACCACAAGACAATATGGACTTCTTAAAATAATCTTAAAGTTTAGATCCAATACCACAAGACAATATGGACTTTTTAAAAAAATCTTGAAAGTCTTTATCGAATACCACCAGACTTTTCTAACTTATTAAAAAGTCTCAATTT
>CM065642.1:52132966-52154357 GCA_033220585.1 Dipteronia sinensis | reverse complement strand
AAGCGCGGAGCTTTTATGAAAAGCTCGGGTCTTTTATGAAAAAGCTCGGATGAAAAAGCTCGCGGAGCTTTTATGAAAAGCTCGAGCATAGCAAAAGCTCGGATGAAAAAGCTCGGGGCTTTTATGAAAAAGCTTGAATGAAAAAGCTCGATAAAAAGCTCGGAGCTTTTAATGAAAAAGCTCGGGGCTTTTATGAAAAAGCTCGGATGAAAAAGCTCGGAGCTTTTATGAAAAGCTCGGGGCTTTTATGAAAAAGCTCGGATTAAAAAGCTCGGAGCTTTTATGAAAAAGCTCGGCATTAATGCAAAAGCTCGGATGAAAAGCTCGGGCTTTTATGAAAAAGCTTGATGAAAAAGCTCGGATGAAAAAGCTCGGAGCTTTTATGAAAAAGCTCGGGGCTTTTATGAAAAAGCTCGGATGAAAAAGCTCGGAGCTTTTATGAAAAAGCTCGGGCTTTATGAAAAAGCTCGGATGAAAAAAGCTCGGCTTTTATGAAAAAGCTCGAGGCATTATGAAAAGCTCGGATGAAAAAGCTCGGGGCTTTATGAAAAAGCTTGATGAAAAAGCTCGGATGAAAAAGCTCGAGCTTTTATGAAAAAGCTCGGGGCTTTTATGAAAAAGCTCGGATGAAAAAGCTCGGAGCTTTTATGAAAAAGCTCGGGCTTTTATGAAAAAGCTCGGATGAAAAAGCTCGGAGCTTTATGAAAAAGCTCGGGGCTTTTATGAAAAAAGCTCGGAGCTTTTATGAAAAGCTCGGATGAAAAAGCTCGGGCTTTATGAAAAGCTCGGATGAAAAAGCTCGGGGCTTTTATGAAACTTGAATGAAAAAGCTCGGATGAAAAAGCTCGGAGCTTTTATGAAAAAGCTCGGGGCTTTTATGAAAAAGCTCGGATGAAAAAGCTCGGAGCTTTTATGAAAAAGCTCGGGGCTTTTATGAAAAAGCTCGGATGAAAAAGCTCGGAGCTTTTATGAAAAAGCTCGGGCTTATGCAAAAGCTCGGATGAAAAGCTCGGGGCTTTATGAAAAAGCTTGAATGAAAAAGCTCGGATGAAAAAGCTCGGAGCTTTTATGAAAAAGCTCGGGCTTTTATGAAAAAGCTCGGATGAAAAAGCTCGGAGCTTTTATGAAAAAGCTCGGGGCTTTTATGAAAAACTCGGATGAAAAAGCTCGGAGCTTTTATGAAAAAGCTCGGGGCTTTTATGAAAAAGCTCGGATGAAAAAGCTCGGATGAAAAGCTCGGGCTTATGAAAAGCTCGGATGAAAAAGCTCGGGCTTTATGAAAAAGCTTGAATGAAAAAGCTCGGATGAAAAAGCTCGGAGCTTTATGAAAAGCTCGGGGCTTTTATGAAAAGCTCGGATGAAAAAGCTCGGAGCTTTTATGAAAAGCTCGGGGCTTTTATGAAAAAGCTCGGATGAAAAAGCTCGGAGCTTTTATGAAAAAGCTCGGAGATTATGCAAAAGCTCGGATGAAAAAGCTCGGGGCTTTTATGAAAAAGCTTGAATGAAAAAGCTCGGATGAAAAAGCTCGGAGCTTTTATGAAAAAGCTCGGGGCTTTTATGAAAAAGCTCGGATGAAAAAGCTCGGAGCTTTTATGAAAAAGCTCGGGGCTTTTATGAAAAAGCTCGGATGAAAACCTCGGAGCTTTTATGAAAAAGCTCGGAGCATTATGCAAAAGCTCGGATGAAAAAGCTCGGGGCTTTTATGAAAAAGCTTGAATGAAAAAGCTCGGATGAAAAAGCTCGGAGCTTTTATGAAAAAGCTCGGGGCTTTTATGAAAAAGCTCGGATGAAAAAGCTCGGAGCTTTTATGAAAAAGCTCGGGGCTTTTATGAAAAAGCTCGGATGAAAAAGCTCGGAGCTTTTATGAAAAAGCTCGGAGCATTATGCAAAAGCTCGGATGAAAAAGCTCGGGGCTTTTATGAAAAAGCTTGAATGAAAAAGCTCGGATGAAAAAGCTCGGAGCTTTTATGAAAAAGCTCGGGGCTTTTATGAAAAAGCTCGGATGAAAAAGCTCGGAGCTTTTATGAAAAAGCTCGGGGCTTTTATGAAAAAGCTCGGATGAAAAGCTCGGAGCTTTTATGAAAAAGCTCGGGCTTTTATGAAAAAGCTCGGATGAAAACTCTCGGATGAAAAAGCTCGGGCTTATGAAAAGCTCGGATGAAAAAGCTCGGGCTTTTATGAAAAAGCTTGAATGAAAAAGCTCGGATGAAAAAGCTCGGAGCTTTTATGAAAAAGCTCGGGGCTTTTATGAAAAAGCTCGGATGAAAAAGCTCGGAGCTTTTATGAAAAAGCTCGGGGCTTTTATGAAAAAGCTCGGATGAAAACCTCGGAGCTTTTATGAAAAAGCTCGGAGCATTATGCAAAAGCTCGGATGAAAAAGCTCGGGGCTTTTATGAAAAAGCTTGAATGAAAAAGCTCGGATGAAAAAGCTCGGAGCTTTTATGAAAAAGCTCGGGGCTTTTATGAAAAAGCTCGGATGAAAAAGCTCGGAGCTTTTATGAAAAAGCTCGGGGCTTTTATGAAAAAGCTCGGATGAAAAAGCTCGGAGCTTTTATGAAAAAGCTCGGAGCATTATGCAAAAGCTCGGATGAAAAAGCTCGGGCTTTTATGAAAAAGCTTGAATGAAAAAGCTCGGATGAAAAAGCTCGGAGCTTTTATGAAAAAGCTCGGGCTTTTATGAAAAAGCTCGGATGAAAAAGCTCGGAGCTTTTATGAAAAAGCTCGGGGCTTTTATGAAAAGCTCGGATGAAAAAGCTCGGAGCTTTTATGAAAAAGCTCGGGCTTTTATGAAAAAGCTCGGATGAAAAAGCTCGGATGAAAAAGCTCGGGGCTTTTATGAAAAGCTCGGATGAAAAAGCTCGGGCTTTTATGAAAAAGCTTGAATGAAAAAGCTCGGATGAAAAAGCTCGGAGCTTTTATGAAAAAGCTCGGGGCTTTTATGAAAAAGCTCGGATGAAAAAGCTCGGAGCTTTTATGAAAAAGCTCGGGCTTTTATGAAAAAGCTCGGATGAAAAGCTCGGAGCTTTTATGAAAAAGTATTATGCAAAGCTCGGATGAAAAAGCTCGGGGCTTTTATGAAAAAGCTTGAATGAAAAAGCTCGGATGAAAAAGCTAGGAGCTTTTATGAAAAAGCTCGGGGCTTTTATGAAAAAGCTCGGATGAAAAAGCTCGGAGCTTTTATGAAAAAGCTCGGGGCTTTTATGAAAAAGCTGATGAATGAAAAAGCTCGGAGCTTTTATGAAAAAGCTCGGAGCATTATGCAAAAGCTCGGATGAAAAAGCTCGGGGCTTTTATGAAAAAGCTTGAAGAAAAAGCTGGATGAAAAAGCCGGAGCTTTTATGAAAAAGCTCGGGGCTTTTATGAAAAAGCTCGGATGAAAAAGCTCGGAGCTTTTATGAAAAAGCTCGGGGCTTTTATGAAAAAGCTCGGATGAAAAAGCTCGGAGCTTTTATGAAAAAGCTCGGAGATTTGCAAAAGCTCGGATGAAAAAGCTCGGGGCTTTTATGAAAAAGCTTGAATGAAAAAGCTCGGATGAAAAATCGGCTCGGAGCTTGTATGAAAAAGCTCGGGGCTTTATGAAAAAGCTCGGATGAAAAAGCTCGGAGCTTTTATGAAAAAGCTCGGGGCTTTTATGAAAAAGCTCGGATGAAAAAGCTCGGAGCTTTTATGAAAAAGCTCGGAGCATTATGCAAAAGCTCGGATGAAAAAGCTCGGGGCTTTTATGAAAAAGCTTGAATGAAAAGCTCGGATGAAAACAGCTCGGAGCTTTTATGAAAAAAGCTCGGGGCTTTTATGAAAAAGCTCGGATGAAAAAGCTCGGAGCTTTTATGAAAAAGCTCGGGGCTTTTATGAAAAAGCTCGGATGAAAAAGCTCGGAGCTTTTATGAAAAAGCTCGGAGCATTATGCAAAAGCTCGGATGAAAAAGCTCGGGGCTTTTATGAAAAAAGCTTGAATGAAAAAGCTCGGATGAAAAGCTCGGAGCTTTTATGAAAAAAGCTCGGGGCTTTTATGAAAAAGCTCGGATGAAAAAGCTCGGAGCTTTTATGAAAAAGCTCGGGGCTTTTATGAAAAAGCTCGGATGAAAAAGCTCGGAGCTTTTATGAAAAAGCTCGGGGCTTTTATGAAAAAGCGTCGGAGCTTTTATGAAAACGCTCGGATGAAAAAGCTCGGGGCTTTTATGACAAAGCTCGGATGAAAAAGCTCGGGGCTTTTATGAAAAGCTTGAATGAAAAAGCTCGGATGAAAAAGCTCGGAGCTTTTATGAAAAAAGCTCGGGGCTTTTATGAAAAAGCTCGGATGAAAAAGCTCGGAGCTTTTATGAAAAGCTCGGGGCTTTATGAAAAAGCTCGGATGAAAAAGCTCGGAGCTTTTTATGAAAAAGCTCGGAGCATTATGCAAAAGCTCGGATGAAAAAGCTCGGGGCTTTTATGAAAAAGCTTGAATGAAAAGCTCGGATGAAAAAGCTCGGAGCTTTTATGAAAAAGCTCGGGGCTTTTATGAAAAAGCTCGGATGAAAAGCTCGGAGCTTTTATGAAAAAGCTCGGGGCTTTTATGAAAAAGCTCGGATGAAAAAGCTCGGAGCTTTTATGAAAAAGCTCGGAGCATTATGCAAAAGCTCGGATGAAAAAGCTCGGGGCTTTTATGAAAAAGCTTGAATGAAAAAGCTCGGATGAAAAAGCTCGGAGCTTTTATGAAAAAGCTCGGGGCTTTTATGAAAAAGCTCGGATGAAAAAGCTCGGAGCTTTTATGAAAAAGCTCGGGGCTTTTATGAAAAAGCTCGGATGAAAAAGCTCGGAGCTTTTATGAAAAAGCTCGGGCATTATGCAAAAGCTCGGATGAAAAAGCTCGGGCTTTTATGAAAAAGCTTGAATGAAAAAGCTCGGATGAAAAAGCTCGGAGCTTTTATGAAAAAGCTCGGGGCTTTTATGAAAAAGCTCGGATGAAAAAGCTCGGAGCTTTTATGAAAAAGCTCGGGGCTTTTATGAAAAAGCTCGGATGAAAAGCTCGGAGCTTTTATGAAAAAGCTCGGGGCTTTTATGAAAAGCTCGGAGCTTTTATGAAAACGCTCGGATGAAAAAGCTCGGGGCTTTTATGCAAAAGCTCGGATGAAAAAGCTCGGGGCTTTATGAAAAAGCTTGAATGAAAAAGCTCGGATGAAAAAGCTCGGAGCTTTTATGAAAAAGCTCGGGGCTTTTATGAAAAAGCTCGGATGAAAAAGCTCGGAGCTTTTATGAAAAAGCTCGGGGCTTTTATGAAAAAGCTCGGATGAAAAAGCTCGGAGCTTTTATGAAAAAGCTCGGAGCATTATGCAAAAGCTCGGATGAAAAAGCTCGGGGCTTTTATGAAAAAGCTTGAATGAAAAAGCTCGGATGAAAAAGCTCGGAGCTTTTATGAAAAGCTCGGGGCTTTTATGAAAAAGCTCGGATGAAAAAGCTCGGAGCTTTTATGAAAAAGCTCGGGGCTTTTATGAAAAAGCTCGGATGAAAAAGCTCGGAGCTTTTATGAAAAAGCTCGGAGCATTATGCAAAAGCTCGGATGAAAAAGCTCGGGGCTTTATGAAAAAGCTTGAATGAAAAAGCTCGGATGAAAAAGCTCGGAGCTTTTATGAAAAAGCTCGGGGCTTTATGAAAAAGCTCGGATGAAAAGCTCGGAGCTTTTATGAAAAAGCTCGGGGCTTTTATGAAAAGCTCGGATGAAAAAGCTCGGAGCTTTTATGAAAAAGCTCGGAGCATTATGCAAAAGCTCGGATGAAAAAGCTCGGGGCTTTTATGAAAAAGCTTGAATGAAAAAGCTCGGATGAAAAAGCTCGGAGCTTTTATGAAAAAGCTCGGGGCTTTTATGAAAAAGCTCGGATGAAAAAGCTCGGAGCTTTTATGAAAAAGCTCGGGGCTTTTATGAAAAAGCTCGGATGAAAAGCTCGGAGCTTTTATGAAAAGCTCGGGGCTTTTATGAAAAAGCTCGGAGCTTTTATGAAAACGCTCGGATGAAAAAGCTCGGGGCTTTTATGAAAAAGCCTCGGATGAAAAAGCTCGGGCTTTTATGAAAAAGCTTGAATGAAAAAGCTCGGATGAAAAAGCTCGGAGCTTTTATGAAAAAGCTCGGGGCTTTTATGAAAAAGCTCGGATGAAAAAGCTCGGAGCTTTTATGAAAAAGCTCGGGGCTTTTATGAAAAAGCTCGGATGAAAAAGCTCGGAGCTTTTATGAAAAAGCTCGGAGCATTATGCAAAAGCTCGGATGAAAAAGCTCGGGGCTTTTATGAAAAAGCTTGAATGAAAAAGCTCGGATGAAAAAGCTCGGAGCTTTTATGAAAAAGCTCGGGGCTTTTATGAAAAAGCTCGGATGAAAAAGCTCGGAGCTTTTATGAAAAAGCTCGGGGCTTTTATGAAAAAGCTCGGATGAAAAAGCTCGGAGCTTTTATGAAAAAGCTCGGAGCATTATGCAAAAGCTCGGATGAAAAAGCTCGGGGCTTTTATGAAAAAGCTTGAATGAAAAAGCTCGGATGAAAAAGCTCGGAGCTTTTATGAAAAAGCTCGGGGCTTTTATGAAAAAGCTCGGATGAAAAAGCTCGGAGCTTTTATGAAAAAGCTCGGGGCTTTTATGAAAAAGCTCGGATGAAAAAGCTCGGAGCTTTTATGAAAAAGCTCGGAGCATTATGCAAAAGCTCGGATGAAAAAGCTCGGGGCTTTTATGAAAAAGCTTGAATGAAAAAGCTCGGATGAAAAAGCTCGGAGCTTTTATGAAAAAGCTCGGGGCTTTTATGAAAAAGCTCGGATGAAAAAGCTCGGAGCTTTTATGAAAAAGCTCGGGGCTTTTATGAAAAAGCTCGGATGAAAAAGCTCGGAGCTTTTATGAAAAAGCTCGGGGCTTTTATGAAAAAGCTCGGAGCTTTTATGAAAACGCTCGGATGAAAAAGCTCGGGGCTTTTATGCAAAAGCTCGGATGAAAAAGCTCGGGGCTTTTATGAAAAAGCTTGAATGAAAAAGCTCGGATGAAAAAGCTCGGAGCTTTTATGAAAAAGCTCGGGGCTTTTATGAAAAAGCTCGGATGAAAAAGCTCGGAGCTTTTATGAAAAAGCTCGGGGCTTTTATGAAAAAGCTCGGATGAAAAAGCTCGGAGCTTTTATGAAAAAGCTCGGAGCATTATGCAAAAGCTCGGATGAAAAAGCTCGGGGCTTTTATGAAAAAGCTTGAATGAAAAAGCTCGGATGAAAAAGCTCGGAGCTTTTATGAAAAAGCTCGGGGCTTTTATGAAAAAGCTCGGATGAAAAAGCTCGGAGCTTTTATGAAAAAGCTCGGGGCTTTTATGAAAAAGCTCGGATGAAAAAGCTCGGAGCTTTTATGAAAAAGCTCGGAGCATTATGCAAAAGCTCGGATGAAAAAGCTCGGGGCTTTTATGAAAAAGCTTGAATGAAAAAGCTCGGATGAAAAAGCTCGGAGCTTTTATGAAAAAGCTCGGGGCTTTTATGAAAAAGCTCGGATGAAAAAGCTCGGAGCTTTTATGAAAAAGCTCGGGGCTTTTATGAAAAAGCTCGGATGAAAAAGCTCGGAGCTTTTATGAAAAAGCTCGGAGCATTATGCAAAAGCTCGGATGAAAAAGCTCGGGGCTTTTATGAAAAAGCTTGAATGAAAAAGCTCGGATGAAAAAGCTCGGAGCTTTTATGAAAAAGCTCGGGGCTTTTATGAAAAAGCTCGGATGAAAAAGCTCGGAGCTTTTATGAAAAAGCTCGGGGCTTTTATGAAAAAGCTCGGATGAAAAAGCTCGGAGCTTTTATGAAAAAGCTCGGGGCTTTTATGAAAAAGCTCGGAGCTTTTATGAAAACGCTCGGATGAAAAAGCTCGGGGCTTTTATGCAAAAGCTCGGATGAAAAAGCTCGGGGCTTTTATGAAAAAGCTTGAATGAAAAAGCTCGGATGAAAAAGCTCGGAGCTTTTATGAAAAAGCTCGGGGCTTTTATGAAAAAGCTCGGATGAAAAAGCTCGGAGCTTTTATGAAAAAGCTCGGGGCTTTTATGAAAAAGCTCGGATGAAAAAGCTCGGAGCTTTTATGAAAAAGCTCGGAGCATTATGCAAAAGCTCGGATGAAAAAGCTCGGGGCTTTTATGAAAAAGCTTGAATGAAAAAGCTCGGATGAAAAAGCTCGGAGCTTTTATGAAAAAGCTCGGGGCTTTTATGAAAAAGCTCGGATGAAAAAAGCTCGGAGCTTTTATGAAAAAGCTCGGGGCTTTTATGAAAAAGCTCGGATGAAAAAGCTCGGAGCTTTTATGAAAAAGCTCGGAGCATTATGCAAAAGCTCGGATGAAAAAGCTCGGGGCTTTATGAAAAAGCTTGAATGAAAAGCTCGGATGAAAAAGCTCGGAGCTTTTATGAAAAAGCTCGGGGCTTTTATGAAAAAGCTCGGATGAAAAAGCTCGGAGCTTTTATGAAAAAGCTCGGGGCTTTTATGAAAAAGCTCGGATGAAAAAGCTCGGAGCTTTTATGAAAAAGCTCTGGGCTTATGCAAAAAGCTCCTTATGAAAAGCTCGGGGCTTTTATGCAAAGCTCGGATGAAAAAGCTCGGGGCTTTTATGAAAAAGCTTGAATGAAAAAGCTCGGATGAAAAGCTCGGAGCTTTTATGAAAAAAGCTCGGGCTTTTATGAAAAAGCTCGGATGAAAAGCTCGGAGCTTTTATGAAAAAGCTCGGGGCTTTTATGAAAAAGCTCGGATGAAAAAGCTCGGAGCTTTTATGAAAAAGCTCGGAGCATTATGCAAAAAGCTCGGATGAAAAGCTCGGGGCTTTTATGAAAAAGCTTGAATGAAAAAGCTCGGATGAAAAAAGCTCGGAGCTTTTATGAAAAAGCTCGGGGCTTTTATGAAAAAGCTCGGATGAAAAAGCTCGGAGCTTTTATGAAAAAGCTCGGGGCTTTTATGAAAAAGCTCGGATGAAAAAGCTCGGAGCTTTTATGAAAAAGCTCGGAGCAATTATGCAAAAGCTCGGATGAAAAAGCTCGGGGGTTATATGAAAAAGCTTGAATGAAAAAAGCTCGGATGAAAAAGCTCGGAGCTTTTATGAAAAAGCTCGGGGCTTTTATGAAAAAGCTCGGATGAAAAAGCTCGGAGCTTTTATGAAAAAGCTCGGGGCTTTTATGAAAAAGCTCGGATGAAAAAGCTCGGAGCTTTTATGAAAAAGCTCGGAGCATTATGCAAAAGCTCGGATGAAAAAGCTCGGGGCTTTTATGAAAAAGCTTGAATGAAAAAGCTCGGATGAAAAAGCTCGGAGCTTTTATGAAAAAGCTCGGGGCTTTTATGAAAAAGCTCGGATGAAAAAGCTCGGAGCTTTTATGAAAAAGCTCGGGGCTTTTATGAAAAAGCTCGGATGAAAAAGCTCGGAGCTTTTATGAAAAAGCTCGGGGCTTTTATGAAAAAGCTCGGAGCTTTTATGAAAACGCTCGGATGAAAAAGCTCGGGGCTTTTATGCAAAAGCTCGGATGAAAAAGCTCGGGGCTTTTATGAAAAAGCTTGAATGAAAAAGCTCGGATGAAAAAGCTCGGAGCTTTTATGAAAAAGCTCGGGGCTTTTATGAAAAAGCTCGGATGAAAAAGCTCGGAGCTTTTATGAAAAAGCTCGGGGCTTTTATGAAAAAGCTCGGATGAAAAAGCTCGGAGCTTTTATGAAAAAGCTCGGAGCATTATGCAAAAGCTCGGATGAAAAAGCTCGGGGCTTTTATGAAAAAGCTTGAATGAAAAAGCTCGGATGAAAAGCTCGGAGCTTTTATGAAAAAGCTCGGGGCTTTTATGAAAAGCTCGGATGAAAAAGCTCGGAGCTTTTATGAAGGTTAAAGCTCGGAAAAGCTCGGAGCTTTTATGAAAAAGCTCGGGGCTTTTATGAAAAAGCTCGGAGCTTATGAAAACGCTCGGAGCTTATGAAAAAGCTCGGAGCTTTATGCAAAAGCTCGGATGAAAAAGCTCGGGGCTTTTATGAAAAAGCTTGAATGAAAAAGCTCGGATGAAAAAGCTCGGAGCTTTTATGAAAAAGCTCGGGGCTTTTATGAAAAAGCTCGGATGAAAAAGCTCGGAGCTTTTATGAAAAGCTCGGGGCTTTTATGAAAAAGCTCGGATGAAAAAGCTCGGAGCTTTTATGAAAAAGCTCGGAGCATTATGCAAAAGCTCGGATGAAAAAGCTCGGGGCTTTTATGAAAAAGCTTGAATGAAAAAGCTCGGATGAAAAAGCTCGGAGCTTTTATGAAAAAGCTCGGGGCTTTTATGAAAAAGCTCGGATGAAAAAGCTCGGAGCTTTTATGAAAAAGCTCGGGGCTTTTATGAAAAAGCTCGGATGAAAAAGCTCGGAGCTTTTATGAAAAAGCTCGGGGCTTTTATGAAAAAGCTCGGAGCTTTTATGAAAACGCTCGGATGAAAAAGCTCGGGGCTTTTATGAAAAAGCTCGGATGAAAAAGCTCGGGGCTTTTATGAAAAAGCTTGAATGAAAAAGCTCGGATGAAAAAGCTCGGAGCTTTTATGAAAAAGCTCGGGGCTTTTATGAAAAAGCTCGGATGAAAAAGCTCGGAGCTTTTATGAAAAAGCTCGGGGCTTTTATGAAAAAGCTCGGATGAAAAAGCTCGGAGCTTTTATGAAAAAGCTCGGAGCATTATGCAAAAGCTCGGATGAAAAAGCTCGGGGCTTTTATGAAAAAGCTTGAATGAAAAAGCTCGGATGAAAAAGCTCGGAGCTTTTATGAAAAAGCTCGGGGCTTTTATGAAAAAGCTCGGATGAAAAAGCTCGGAGCTTTTATGAAAAAGCTCGGGGCTTTTATGAAAAAGCTCGGATGAAAAAGCTCGGAGCTTTTATGAAAAGCTCGGGGGCATTATGCAAAAGCTCGGATGAAAAAGCTCGGGGCTTTTATGAAAAAGCTTGAATGAAAAAGCTCGGATGAAAAGCTCGGAGCTTTTATGAAAAAGCTCGGGGCTTTTATGAAAAAGCTCGGATGAAAAAGCTCGGAGCTTTTATGAAAAAGCTCGGGGCTTTTATGAAAAAGCTCGGATGAAAAAGCTCGGAGCTTTTATGAAAAAGCTCGGGGCTTTATGAAAAAAGCTCGGAGCTTTTATGAAAACGCTCGGATGAAAAAGCTCGGGGCTTTTATGAAAAGCTCGGATGAAAAAGCTCGGGGCTTTTATGAAAAAGCTTGAATGAAAAAGCTCGGATGAAAAAGCTCGGAGCTTTTATGAAAAAGCTCGGGGCTTTTATGAAAAAGCTCGGATGAAAAAGCTCGGAGCTTTTATGAAAAGCTCGGGGCTTTTATGAAAAAGCTCGGATGAAAAAGCTCGGAGCTTTTATGAAAAAGCTCGGAGCCTTATGCCAAAAGCTCGGATTGAAACAAGCTCGGGGCTTTTATGAAAAAGGCTTGAATGAAAAAGCTCGGATGAAAAAGCTCGGAGCTTTTATGAAAAAGCTCGGGGCTTTTATGAAAAAGCTCGGATGAAAAGCTCGGAGCTTTTATGAAAAGCTCGGGGCTTTTATGAAAAAGCTCGGGCTATGAAAAGCTCGGAGCTTTTATGAAAAGCTCGGAGCATTTATGCAAAAGCTCGGATGAAAAGCTCGGGGCTTTTATGAAAAAGCTTGAATGAAAAAGCTCGGATGAAAAAGCTCGGAGCTTTATGAAAAAGCTCGGGGCTTTTATGAAAAAGCTCGGATGAAAAAGCTCGGAGCTTTTATGAAAAAGCTCGGGGCTTTTATGAAAAAGCTCGGATGAAAAAGCTCGGAGCTTTTATGAAAAAGCTCGGAGCATTATGCAAAAGCTCGGATGAAAAAGCTCGGGGCTTTTATGAAAAAGCTTGAATGAAAAAGCTCGGATGAAAAAGCTCGGAGCTTTTATGAAAAAGCTCGGGGCTTTTATGAAAAAGCTCGGATGAAAAAGCTCGGAGCTTTTATGAAAAAGCTCGGGGCTTTTATGAAAAAGCTCGGATGAAAAAGCTCGGAGCTTTTATGAAAAAGCTCGGGGCTTTTATGAAAAAGCTCGGAGCTTTTATGAAAACGCTCGGATGAAAAAGCTCGGGGCTTTTATGCAAAAGCTCGGATGAAAAAGCTCGGGGCTTTTATGAAAAAGCTTGAATGAAAAAGCTCGGATGAAAAAGCTCGGAGCTTTTATGAAAAAGCTCGGGGCTTTTATGAAAAAGCTCGGATGAAAAAGCTCGGAGCTTTTATGAAAAGCTCGGGGCTTTTATGAAAAAGCTCGGATGAAAAAGCTCGGAGCTTTTATGAAAAAGCTCGGAGCATTATGCAAAAGCTCGGATGAAAAAGCTCGGGGCTTTTATGAAAAAGCTTGAATGAAAAAGCTCGGATGAAAAAGCTCGGAGCTTTTATGAAAAAGCTCGGGGCTTTTATGAAAAAGCTCGGATGAAAAAGCTCGGAGCTTTTATGAAAAAGCTCGGGGCTTTTATGAAAAAGCTCGGATGAAAAAGCTCGGAGCTTTATGAAAAGCTCGGAGCATTATGCAAAAGCTCGGATGAAAAAGCTCGGGGCTTTTATGAAAAAGCTTGAATGAAAAAGCTCGGATGAAAAAGCTCGGAGCTTTTATGAAAAAGCTCGGGGCTTTTATGAAAAAGCTCGGATGAAAAAGCTCGGAGCTTTTATGAAAAAGCTCGGGGCTTTTATGAAAAGCTCGGATGAAAAAGCTCGGAGCTTTTATGAAAAAGCTCGGAGCATTATGCAAAAGCTCGGATGAAAAGCTCGGGGCTTTTATGAAAAAGCTTGAATGAAAAAGCTCGGATGAAAAAGCTCGGAGCTTTTATGAAAAAGCTCGGGGCTTTTATGAAAAGCTCGGATGAAAAAGCTCGGAGCTTTTATGAAAAAGCTCGGGGCTTTTATGAAAAAGCTCGGATGAAAAAGCTCGGAGCTTTTATGAAAAAGCTCGGGGCTTTTATGAAAAAGCTCGGAGCTTTTATGAAAACGCTCGGATGAAAAAGCTCGGGGCTTTTATGAAAAAGCTCGGATGAAAAAGCTCGGGGCTTTTATGAAAAAGCTTGAATGAAAAAGCTCGGATGAAAAAGCTCGGAGCTTTTATGAAAAAGCTCGGGGCTTTTATGAAAAAGCTCGGATGAAAAAGCTCGGAGCTTTTATGAAAAAGCTCGGGCTTTTATGAAAAAGCTCGGATGAAAAAGCTCGGAGCTTTTATGAAAAAGCTCGGAGCATTATGCAAAAGCTCGGATGAAAAAGCTCGGGGCTTTTATGAAAAAGCTTGAATGAAAAAGCTCGGATGAAAAAGCTCGGAGCTTTTATGAAAAAGCTCGGGGCTTTTATGAAAAAGCTCGGATGAAAAAGCTCGGAGCTTTTATGAAAAAGCTCGGGGCTTTTATGAAAAAGCTCGGATGAAAAAGCTCGGAGCTTTATGAAAAAGCTCGGGGCTTTTATGAAAAAGCTCGGAGCTTTTATGAAAACGCTCGGATGAAAAGCTCGGGGCTTTATGCAAAAGCTCGGATGAAAAAGCTCGGGGCTTTTATGAAAAGCTTGAATGAAAAAGCTCGGATGAAAAAGCTCGGAGCTTTTATGAAAAAGCTCGGGGCTTTTATGAAAAAGCTCGGATGAAAAAGCTCGGAGCTTTTATGAAAAGCTCGGGGCTTTTATGAAAAAGCTCGGATGAAAAAGCTCGGAGCTTTTATGAAAAAGCTCGGAGCATTATGCAAAAGCTCGGATGAAAAAGCTCGGGGCTTTTATGAAAAAGCTTGAATGAAAAAGCTCGGATGAAAAAGCTCGGAGCTTTTATGAAAAAGCTCGGGGCTTTTATGAAAAGCTCGGATGAAAAAGCTCGGAGCTTTTATGAAAAAGCTCGGGGCTTTTATGAAAAAGCTCGGATGAAAAAGCTCGGAGCTTTTATGAAAAAGCTCGGAGCATTATGCAAAAGCTCGGATGAAAAAGCTCGGGCTTTTATGAAAAAGCTTGAATGAAAAAGCTCGGATGAAAAAGCTCGGAGCTTTATGAAAAAGCTCGGGGCTTTTATGAAAAAGCTCGGATGAAAAAGCTCGGAGCTTTTATGAAAAAGCTCGGGGCTTTTATGAAAAAGCTCGGATGAAAAAGCTCGGAGCTTTTATGAAAAAGCTCGGAGCATTATGCAAAAGCTCGGATGAAAAAGCTCGGGGCTTTATGAAAAGCTTGAATGAAAAAGCTCGGATGAAAAAGCTCGGAGCTTTTATGAAAAAGCTCGGGGCTTTTATGAAAAAGCTCGGATGAAAAAGCTCGGAGCTTTTATGAAAAAGCTCGGGGCTTTTATGAAAAAGCTCGGATGAAAAAGCTCGGAGCTTTTATGAAAAGCTCGGAGCATTATGCAAAAGCTCGGATGAAAAAGCTCGGGGCTTTTATGAAAAAGCTTGAATGAAAAAGCTCGGATGAAAAGCTCGGAGCTTTTATGAAAAAGCTCGGGGCTTTTATGAAAAAGCTCGGATGAAAAAGCTCGGAGCTTTTATGAAAAAGCTCGGGGCTTTTATGAAAAAGCTCGGATGAAAAAGCTCGGAGCTTTTATGAAAAAGCTCGGAGCATTATGCAAAGCTCGGATGAAAAAGCTCGGGGCTTTTATGAAAAGCTTGAATGAAAAAGCTCGGATGAAAAGCTCGGAGCTTTTATGAAAAAGCTCGGGGCTTTTATGAAAAGCTCGGATGAAAAGCTCGGAGCTTTTATGAAAAAGCTCGGGGCTTTTATGAAAAAGCTCGGATGAAAAAGCTCGGAGCTTTTATGAAAAAGCTCGGGGCTTTATGAAAAAGCTCGGTGCTTTATGCAAAAGCTCGGATGAAAAAGCTCGGGGCTTTTATGAAAAAGCTTGAATGAAAAGCTCGGATGAAAAAGCTCGGAGCTTTTATGAAAAAGCTCGGGGCTTTTATGAAAAAGCTCGGATGAAAAAGCTCGGAGCTTTATGAAAAAGCTCGGGGCTTTTATGAAAAAGCTCGGATGAAAAAGCTCGGAGCTTTTATGAAAAAGCTCGGAGCATTATGCAAAGCTCGGATGAAAAAGCTCGGGGCTTTTATGAAAAAGCTTGAATGAAAAAGCTCGGATGAAAAAGCTCGGAGCTTTTATGAAAAAGCTCGGGGCTTTTATGAAAAAGCTCGGATGAAAAAGCTCGGAGCTTTATGAAAAAGCTCGGGGCTTTTATGAAAAAGCTCGGATGAAAAAGCTCGGAGCTTTTATGAAAAAGCTCGGAGCATTATGCAAAAGCTCGGCTGAAAAAGCTCGGGGCTTTTATGAAAAAGCTTGAATGAAAAAGCTCGGATGAAAAAGCTCGGGCTTTTATGAAAAAGCTCGGGCTTTTATGAAAAAGCTCGGATGAAAAAGCTCGGAGCTTTTATGAAAAGCTCGGGGCTTTTATGAAAAAGCTCGGATGAAAAAGCTCGGAGCTTTTATGAAAAGCTCGGAGCATTATGCAAAAGCTCGGATGAAAAAGCTCGGGGCTTTTATGAAAAAGCTTGATATGAAAAAGCTCGGATGAAAAAGCTCGGAGCTTTTATGAAAAAGCTCGGGGCTTTATGAAAAAGCTCGGATGAAAAAGCTCGGAGCTTTTATGAAAAAGCTCGGGGCTTTTATGAAAAAGCTCGGATGAAAAGCTCGGAGCTTTTATGAAAAAGCTCGGGGCTTTATGAAAAAGCTCGAGCTTTTATGAAAACGCTCGGATGAAAAAGCTCGGAGCCTTTATGCAAAAGCTCGGATGAAAAAGCTCGGGGCTTTTATGAAAAAGCTTGAATGAAAAAGCTCGGATGAAAAAGCTCGGAGCTTTTATGAAAAAGCTCGGGGCTTTTATGAAAAAGCTCGGATGAAAAAGCTCGGAGCTTTTATGAAAAAGCTCGGGGCTTTTATGAAAAAGCTCGGATGAAAAAGCTCGGAGCTTTTATGAAAAAGCTCGGAGCATTATGCAAAAGCTCGGATGAAAAAGCTCGGGGCTTTTATGAAAAAGCTTGAATGAAAAAGCTCGGATGAAAAAGCTCGGAGCTTTTATGAAAAAGCTCGGGGCTTTTATGAAAAAGCTCGGATGAAAAAGCTCGGAGCTTTTATGAAAAAGCTCGGGGCTTTTATGAAAAAGCTCGGATGAAAAAGCTCGGAGCTTTTATGAAAAAGCTCGGGGCTTTTATGAAAAGCTCGGAGCTTTTATGAAAACGCTCGGATGAAAAAGCTCGGGGCTTTTATGCAAAGCTCGGATGAAAAGCTCGGGGCTTTTATGAAAAAGCTTGAATGAAAAAGCTCGGATGAAAAAGCTCGGAGCTTTTATGAAAAAGCTCGGGGCTTTTATGAAAAAGCTCGGATGAAAAGCTCGGAGCTTTTATGAAAAAGCTCGGGGCTTTTATGAAAAGCTCGGATGAAAAGCTCGGAGCTTTTATGAAAAAGCTCGGAGCATTATGCAAAAGCTCGGATGAAAAGCTCGGGGCTTTTATGAAAAAGCTTGAATGAAAAGCTCGGATGAAAAAGCTCGGAGCTTTTATGAAAAAGCTCGGGGCTTTTATGAAAAGCTCGGATGAAAAAGCTCGGAGCTTTTATGAAAAAGCTCGGGGCTTTTATGAAAAAGCTCGGATGAAAAAGCTCGGAGCTTTTATGAAAAAGCTCGGGGCTTTTATGAAAAAGCTCGGCTATGAAAACGCTCGGCTTTATGAAAAAGCTCGGAGCTTTATGCAAAAGCTCGGATGAAAAAGCTCGGGGCTTTTATGAAAAAGCTTGAATGAAAAAGCTCGGATGAAAAAGCTCGGAGCTTTTATGAAAAAGCTCGGGGCTTTTATGAAAAAGCTCGGATGAAAAAGCTCGGAGCTTTTATGAAAAAGCTCGGGGCTTTTATGAAAAGCTCGGATGAAAAAGCTCGGAGCTTTTATGAAAAAGCTCGGAGCATTATGCAAAAGCTCGGATGAAAAGCTCGGGCTTTTATGAAAAAGCTGTGATGAAAAGCTCGGATGAAAAAGCTCGGGCTTTTATGAAAAAGCTCGGGGCTTTTATGAAAAGCTCGGATGAAAAAGCTCGGAGCCTTTTATGAAAAGCTCGGGGCTTTTATGAAAAGCTCGGATGAAAAGCTCGGAGCTTTTATGAAAAGCTCGGAGCATTATGCAAAAGCTCGGATGAAAAGCTCGGGGCTTTATGAAAAGCTGAATGAAAAGCTCGGATGAAAAAGCTCGGAGCTTTATGAAAAGCTCGGGGCTTTATGAAAAAGCTCGGATGAAAAAGCTCGGAGTTTTATGAAAAGCTCGGGGCTTTATGAAAAGCTCGGATGAAAAGCTCGGAGCTTTATGAAAAAGCTCGGAGCATTATGCAAAAGCTCGGATGAAAAAGCTCGGGGCTTTTATGAAAAAGCTTGAATGAAAAAGCTCGGATGCAAAAGCTCGGAGCTTTTATGAAAAAGCTCGGGGCTTTTATGAAAAAGCTCGGATGAAAAAGCTCGGAGCTTTTATGAAAAAGCTCGGGGCTTTTATGAAAAAGCTCGGATGAAAAGCTCGGAGCTTTTATGAAAAAGCTCGGAGCATTATGCAAAAGCTCGGATGAAAAAGCTCGGGGCTTTTATGAAAAAGCTTGAATGAAAAAGCTCGGATGAAAAAGCTCGGAGCTTTTATGAAAAAGCTCGGGGCTTTTATGAAAAGCTCGGATGAAAAAGCTCGGAGCTTTTATGAAAAAGCTCGGGGCTTTTATGAAAAAGCTCGGATGAAAAAGCTCGGAGCTTTTATGAAAAGCTCGGGGCTTTTATGAAAAAGCTCGGAGCTTTTATGCAAACGCTCGGATGAAAAAGCTCGGGGCTTTTATGCAAGCTTGAAAAAGCTCGGGGCTTGAATGAAAAAGCTCGGATGAAAAAGCTCGGAGCTTTTATGAAAAAGCTCGGGGCTTTTATGAAAAAGCTCGGATGAAAAAGCTCGGAGCTTTTATGAAAAAGCTCGGGGCTTTTATGAAAAGCTCGGATGAAAAGCTCGGAGCTTTTCTGAAAAAGCTCGGGAGCATTATGCAAAAGCTCGGATGAAAAGCTCGGGGCTTTTATGAAAAGCTTGAATGAAAAAGCTCGGATGAAAAAGCTCGGAGCTTTTATGAAAAAGCTCGGGGCTTTTATGAAAAAGCTCGGATGAAAAAGCTCGGAGCTTTTATGAAAAAGCTCGGGGCTTTTATGAAAAAGCTCGGATGAAAAAGCTCGGAGCTTTTATGAAAAAGCTCGGGCTTTTATGAAAAAGCTCGGAGCTTTATGAAAAAGCTCGGGGCTTTTAAAGGTGAAAAAGCTCGGGCTTTTATGAAAAAAGCTCGGATGAAAAAGCTCGGAGCTTTTATGAAAAAGCTCGGGGCTTTTATGAAAAAGCTCGGATGAAAAAGCTCGGAGCTTTTATGAAAAAGCTCGGGGCTTTTATGAAAAAGCTCGGATGAAAAAGCTCGGAGCTTTTATGAAAAAGCTCGGAGCATTATGCAAAGCTCGGGATG
Source organism: Dipteronia sinensis (assembly GCA_033220585.1). NCBI lineage: Eukaryota > Viridiplantae > Streptophyta > Magnoliopsida > Sapindales > Sapindaceae > Dipteronia > Dipteronia sinensis. The sequence goes on along the minus strand of CM065642.1, from coordinate 52,135,977 downwards.
AAAAAAGCTCGGGGCTTTTTTGAAAAAGATGACTGTAAAAGCTCGGATGAAAAGCTCGGAGCTTTTATGAAAAAGCTCGGGCTTTTATGAAAAGCTCGGATGAAAAGCCGGAGCTTTTATGAAAAAGCTCGGGGCTTTTATGAAAAAGCTCGGAGCTTTTATGAAAACGCCTCGGCTGCAAAGCTCGGGGCTTTTATGCAAAAGCTCGGATGAAAAAGCTCGGGGCTTTTATGAAAAGCTTGAATGAAAAAGCTCGGATGAAAAAGCTCGGAGCTTTTATGAAAAAGTCGGGGCTTTTATGAAAAAGCTCGGATGAAAAAGCTCGGAGCTTTTATGAAAAGCTCGGGGCTTTTATGAAAAGCTCGGATGAAAAAGCTCGGCGCTTTTATGAAAAAGCTCGGAGCATTATGCAAAAGCTCGGATGAAAAAGCTCGGGGCTTTATGAAAAAGCTTGAATGAAAAAGCTCGGATGAAAAAGCTCGGAGCTTTTATGAAAAAGCTCGGGGCTTTTATGAAAAAGCTCGGATGAAAAGCTCGGAGCTTTTATGAAAAGCTCGGGGCTTTTATGAAAAAGCTCGGATGAAAAAGCTCGGAGCTTTTATGAAAAAGCTCGGGCTTTTATGAAAAGCTCGGAGCTTTTATGAAAACGCTCGGATGAAAAAGCTCGGGCTTTTATGCAAAAGCTCGGATGAAAAAGCTCGGGGCTTTTATGAAAAAGCTTGAATGAAAAAGCTCGGATGAAAAAGCTCGGAGCTTTTATGAAAAAGCTCGGGGCTTTTATGAAAAGCTCGGATGAAAAAGCTCGGAGCTTTTATGAAAAAGCTCGGGGCTTTTATGAAAAAGCTCGGATGAAAAAGCTCGGAGCTTTTATGAAAAAGCTCGGAGCATTATGCAAAAGCTCGGATGAAAAGCTCGGGGCTTTTATGAAAAGCTTGAATGAAAAAGCTCGGATGAAAAAGCTCGGAGCTTTTATGAAAAGCTCGGGGCTTTTATGAAAAAGCTCGGATGAAAAAAGCTCGGAGCTTTATGAAAAGCTCGGGGCTTTATGAAAAGCTCGGAATGAAAAAGCTCGGAGCTTTTATGAAAAAGCTCGGGGCTTTTATGAAAAGCTCGGAGCTTTTATGAAACGCTCGGATGAAAAAGCTCGGGGCTTTTCTGCAAAAGCTCGGATGAACAAGCTCGGGGCTTTTATGAAAAAGCTTGAATGAAAAAGCTCGGATGAAAAGCTCGGAGCTTTTTATGAAAAGCTCGGGGCTTTTATGAAAAAGCTCGGATGAAAAAGCTCGGAGCTTTTATGACAAAAGCTCGGGCTTTTATTGAAAAAGCTCGGATGAAAAAGCTCGAGTCTTTTATGAAAAAGCTCGGAGCATTATGCAAAAGCTCGGACATGAAAAGCTCGGGGCTTTATGAAAAAGCTGAAGAAAAAGCTCGGATGAAACAGCTCGGAGCTTTTATGAAAACAGCTCGGGTGCTTTTATTGAAAAGCTCGGATGAAAAAGCGTCGGTAGGCTTTTATGAAAAAGCCGGGGCTTTTATGAAAAGCTCGGATGAAAAGCTCGGAGCTTTATGAAAAAGCTCGGAGCATATGCAAAGCCGGATGAAAAGCTCGGGGCTTTATGAAAAGCTTGAATGAAAAAGCTGGATGAAAAAGCTCGGAGCTTTTTATGAAAAAGCTCGGGTGCCTTTTATGAAAAGCTCGGATGAAAAGCTCGTAGCTTTGATGAATAAAGGCTCAGGGCTTTTATGAAAAAAGCTCGGCATCATGCAAAAGCTCGGCGCTTTTATGAAAAAGCTCGGGGCTTTTATGAAAAAGCTCGGAGCTTTTTATGAAAACGCTCGGATGAAAAGCTCGGGGCTTTTTATGCAAAAGCTCGGATGAAAAAGCTCGGGGCTTTATGAAAAAGCTTGAATGAAAAAGCTCGGATGAAAAAGCTCGGAGCTTTTATGAAAAAGCTCGGGGCTTTTATTGAAAAAGCTCGGATGAAAAAGCTCGGAGCTTTATGAAAAGCTCGGGGCTTTTATGAAAAAGCTCGGATGAAAAAGCTCGGAGCTTTTATGAAAAAGCTCGGAGCATTGCAAAAGCTCGGATGAAAAAGCTCGGGGCTTTTATGAAAAAGCTTGAATGAAAAAGCTCGGATGAAAAAGCTCGGAGCTTTTATGAAAAAGCTCGGGGCTTTTATGAAAAAGCTCGGATGAAAAAGCTCGGAGCTTTTATGAAAAAGCTCGGGGCTTTTATGAAAAAGCTCGGATGAAAAAGCTCGGAGCTTTTATGAAAAAGCTCGGAGCATTATGCAAAAGCTCGGATGAAAAAGCTCGGGGCTTTTATGAAAAAGCTTGAATGAAAAAGCTCGGATGAAAAAGCTCGGAGCTTTTATGAAAAAGCTCGGGGCTTTTATGAAAAAGCTCGGATGAAAAAGCTCGGAGCTTTTATGAAAAAGCTCGGGGCTTTTATGAAAAAGCTCGGATGAAAAAGCTCGGAGCTTTTATGAAAAAGCTCGGGCTTTATGAAAAAGCTCGGATGAAAAGCTCGGATGAAAAAGCTCGGGCTTTGAAAAGCTCGGATGAAAAGCTCGGGCTTTTATGAAAAAGCTTGAATGAAAAAGCTCGGATGAAAAAGCTCGGAGCTTTTATGAAAAAGCTCGGGGCTTTTATGAAAAAGCTCGGATGAAAAAGCTCGGAGCTTTTATGAAAAAGCTCGGGCTTTTATGAAAAAGCTCGGATGAAAAAGCTCGGAGCTTTTATGAAAAAGCTCGGAGCATTATGCAAAAGCTCGGATGAAAAAGCTCGGGGCTTTTATGAAAAAGCTTGAATGAAAAAGCTCGGATGAAAAAGCTCGGAGCTTTTATGAAAAAGCTCGGGGCTTTTATGAAAAAGCTCGGATGAAAAAGCTCGGAGCTTTTATGAAAAAGCTCGGGGCTTTTATGAAAAAGCTCGGATGAAAAAGCTCGGAGCTTTTATGAAAAAGCTCGGAGCATTATGCAAAAGCTCGGATGAAAAAGCTCGGGGCTTTT
>CM065642.1:52062680-52132866 GCA_033220585.1 Dipteronia sinensis | reverse complement strand
CCGTTATGAAGTCATGATGATTTTTAACCATCATTATCCCTTCTAATAAAATAAATATATTTTACAAATCCTGATTACACTGCACTCTATTCATCTCTTACATTCTCTCACTGCCGCCTTCATTCTTTCATTCTCTCGCTCTATCACAATCTCCTTTTTTCCTTTGTATCTTCAATATCGTCTTCTTCATTCACCACAACTTGAGGTTTCAACTACATCTTACTTCTTTTCTTCTTATTTACATTTTTAATTCTCAAGTCATCTTCAATCTTTATTGCCTATTATTATTTTTAAGTCATTATAAAGTAAATTTTGATGACAGAGAAAGAGGTAGAGAAAGCTATAAAGAGAAGGCATGGTTCCCTTAGCCTTGAAAGGAATCACGTGAAGTTAAACAACTAGGATTTTTCAAGGAAAAGGGATTTCTGATAAAATCTTCTTAGTGTTCATTGATGATCTAAATCCCAAGGTAGATGTAGGTAGTTTGAAGGGTGTGTTCAAGGTCTTTAGAAGAGTCAGAGATGTGTATCTTTCATCTAAGAAGAGCTTTAGGAGAAGTTTCCTTGCTTTCATTCGTTTTGAAATGCATGAGGAAGCAAATAGGGTAGCGATCAAGGTGAATGGGAAGCATATTTTTGGGTGGCCAATTATTTTGAAAACAAGCTCTTTGGGTGGAATCATATGAGCTCTGTTTTTGGCTTAAGACAAGCTATGTTCAAGGCGAAAAATTAGTCAAGTAAGGTTGAGGAGGAGGATGATACTCTCAGTTCTCAAACCAGAGGCAACGGTCTTTTATGGAAGTGTTGAAAGGGGATCAAAATAAAGGTCATGATGCGGCCATTGATAAGGCAGATGAGTGTTGTCCAGATGAGCGGTGGATTTCTTGAGGAAGTTTGCGAAAATTTCAAGTGTCAATAGAAGACTAAGCAACAAAGGTCTCGGTTTCTCTTTCATGTATCTTAGTGACAAAAGTATATTGTGGTGTTTTAATCTAAAGTTGAGAGGGATAGGTTCTTAAGGAACTTTTTTATTTGGGAGGACTGCTTTATTTCTATGTCCATATGGTCCGATTCTTTAGTACCTATTGTTAAGTTGGCGTGGATCAAAGTGTTGGGAGCTTCTTTGAGCTGTTGGGACCAGACTTTCTTCATGAATAAAGGAGGTTTGATTGGAGAGCCTCTCTTGGTTGAGGAAGACAAGGTTTTTAGACGAAGAGTGGACAGAGAAAAATTGCTGATGTTGATTCTGAATGATGGTCTAAGCTCTTAGAAAGTTAATGTTAAGATATGTAATGACTCTTTTATGGTGAAGATGAAGGAAGATGAAATGTGTGTGGATGTCTTGTGGATGGAAAGATTCTTGGGTTTGAAAAAGGAAATGAAAATGGGGTAAAAAAAGATCGTTTGCCAAGAAGAAAAATTAGTTGGGTTTCATTTTCCAAGAAGGATTAGTTGATGGCGGTCCAGACAAAGGAAGGGGAGTTGACTCTATGGATTTTGTTTTCCAAGAAGTAAAATCCAGGTTCATCGGCCAAGAAGATAAAGCGGATGGTAGTGCAGACAAAGAAAGGGTAATATGCTCTATGGATTTTGTTTGCCAAGAAGAAATTGTTGGGCTCATTTGCCAAGAAGAAAAAGCTGATGGTGGATCAGACTTAGGAAAGGGTGTTGGTTGTACGGGTGTCGTTTGAGAAGAAAATGTTGGTTTAGCTTGCAAAGAAGAAAAATATGTTGTTAATAAATGTTGGGGTAGGGGTGTTGCTACCAATGTTGGCTATGAAGTGGAAACCGAAAAGAGGAAGGAGAGAGAGAAGTGCGGTTCGGTTGGGAAGTGTGATTTGGGATCTTATGTTTCGAATGATGGGGTGGTTGAGTCTTGTGTTGGAAAATGTGATAGTTTGAGGAGAAGTGTTAATAAAGATAGTTATAAGGTGTCTTCTTTAGGTAGTTTTGAGAGTGATTTGGCAAATAGACGAAATGTTAGAGTCTTTGGTTCGGAAGATGGGTTGTGTGGGGGTGTGGCCATTTCTAGTATCCAACTGGTTTATATTAATTTTGAAGAAGGCAAATATTTGAAATGGGTAATTTTGGTGGTCCAGCTATTGACCTTTTTGCTGATCTTAGGGGTTTAAAACCTTTTGTTCGAAAATAAAATGGGGAGGATATATTCTGTGGATTCTTCATGCTCGTCCATTGCAATGCTGAGTATTAAGAATTTTTTTTCCTTCAAGATCTCACCAAATAAAGACTATAAATGGGGCTCGTGGTTTCGATTTCAGTGTTGTTGATGATATTTTGGTGGATCGAATTGCAAGAGGGAAAGAAGGTGTCAAAGACTAGTCTCTTGTTTGCTTTTTCTGTTATGGGTTAGGGGTAGGGTCAAAGTGGCTCGGTTTTCGTTTTTGTGTTGGTTGGCTGTTGGGTTATTCTTTTTGCTTGTTTCACGGTCTTGGAATGGGCTTTTTTGTAGCATTCTTGATTGTGAGTTAGCCCCTTGGGCCTTTCGTTTTCTTATTGCAGTTTTTGTCACTTGATTTATAAAACTTGTCGATAAAAAAAACTATATTTTTCTTTTATTATCTTTTTTTAAAATCTTGTTTTATTTTTTTTTCTTAAATATTTTGGGTTTTATTTATATGATTGAACATTTTTTTTCTTTTATATGGTTATTTTTTTACTAAATTATTGTACAGTTTTAATTTTATATTTCTAATTTCTATTCATGTTATTGAAATTATTTTACACAATTCGTGTTTATTTTTCTTTTTAATGTTTAAATCATGCAGGTTGCCAACATGAAGATTGTAACATTCTTTGGAATTATTTGTTGAAATCAAAGTATGATTAGATGAATTTTGCAACTGTTATTTTTAAGTTAAAATATTTTATATTTTGTATCTAGGATGTTTTTTTTTAAAATTTTTCATAGTTATTTGTTGTATATGAGATAAATTTTGTTGAATAAAATTTTGGATTGCTTTTGATTAATAATACAACTTTTTTTTTTCTATAAATTCTTTCTTGTAATACTTCCGCATAATATATATATATATATATATATATAAGATAATTTTCACCTCAGGGTGCACTGATAAATATTTATCAGTACGTTGCATGTGGATTATTAGATTCAATTTCTTTAATCTAATCTGTATGCACTTATTAGTGCTTATCCATAATCTATGGTATACATGCAATTTACTGGTATATTTTATATCAGTACGTATTGAGAAGAAAATGACTATATAGATGGACGTTTAACCAGACTAGTTCTAAAAACAATTGTAAGGATTAAAAAAATTAATTAATTAATATATTCTTAATCTAATCAGTAACCGAGTAGTCGTGTAGAAGCTGGATTATACTATTGTATCAGGATTAAAACTTGTTTAAAGACTTTTTTTTGGGTTCACGATTCTGAGGTGAGTTTTTTTTATTTTTTTATTTTTTTAAGAATTATTATCTATCTCACAATTCCCTATATATACTTAAATTTGGTCCGTTCTCTTTAAAGACTTTTTTTGAGTTCACGATTTACGAGGTGAGTTTTTTTATTTTTTTATTTTTTTATTTTCTTTAAGAATTATTATCTATCTCACAATTCCCCATATATACTTAAATTTGGTACGTTCTCTTTATTCATAACAAAAATTGATATTTCAATAAGTTATATTCCTATGAATATTATGAATTTAAATATATATTTTTTTAATTTTGGGATTACAATAATTTTTACTTTATAAAAGTTTATAAGTAATCTAATTATCTGTTATTCTATTTTAAATTAATAAAATGACAATATTATTTAATTAATATTTTTTTTGTTTTGTTGAAATTTAGATACATGTTTTTTAAGTTAATTTTTTTTAATTATTTTTTTGTTTTTAAATTTGTTAATAAATAGTAATATAAATGTATATTTATTTCCATACTCCATCATAACTAAATTAATATAATAATTAAATAAATTAGAATTTTGATGTAAGTATCATCATTGGAAAAGTAAGTTGTAAATCTCACCACCAGTAATATTTCCTGTAACACAAAACCCACTTTCTCAATCACTCCAAAAACATTGTCCCATAAAAAATCACCACCACAATTCCACATTAAAATCTTGAACCTGTTGTAAATCGTAAATAACTCAATAAATAAGCTAAATAAAACAAAGATGAAGAAGAGAGTGATATGTGATTGAGATGAGAGAAACCAGAGATATTAAAAATATGAGAGAGAGTTGTATTGATCCTTTTTTGGCATCCTTTACAAATGAAACAATACTAATATATATAGGCAAATAAGATAGGCGGTGGGGAAGGGAAATATATTTGTGGGATATAAGTGGGTAATACTAGTGTATATTATATAAGTGGTAAAAGCCACATATTACAACACTCCCCCTTGGATTTATACCACTTGTATTAATTTTCTAGGAAAAAATCCAATGGGATAAAATCCAAGAAAAATGTATACAACGATCTCTCTGGATCTAGTGGGATTGGACATGAAAAACTATCTCATTAAAAACATTGTCAGGAAAACCTAGTGGGATAAAACCTGATCGAAGGGAAAAAGAGTATAGTGTACATATGTCAAGATTTATTTGTTTTCTTCAACACATTTCTCACATTTATACATTGCTAGAGAAAACCCAATGAGATAAAAACCTGAGCAAAGATATTCATTGATCTGTCGGATCAAAGTAATATTTATAATGATCTTCTGGATCAAGGTAACATATATACGATGATTAGTAAGATCAAAGTAATATTTACAATGATATTTTGATCAAGATAACATATATATGATGATCAACTGGATAAATGTAATATTTATGATGATCTTTAGGGATCAAATAATTTTTGGGTGTGCTTATAGAATTGCCTCATTAAAACCTTTATCAGGAAAACCCAATAGGACAAAAACCTGATTGAAGGAAAAAGAGTACAATGCACATATATCCCAAATAATTAATATACTTCATCTGATATGCTCCCCCTGGTAGGACGCTCCCCCTGATGGGACGCTCCCCCTGATAAAAATTCTTTTGAAGCAAACTTCTAGATTGTTGAATTGAAGCACACTAATGTTTTTTTCACGAAATGAAATAACAACATAAATGATTGGAGGGAGTATGAGCAAAGATTTGCTTTATGGAGTAATATCCATATGGAATCTTTACAGAATCCTTTCAACATATTCTGATTGATGGACAAGCATTCCATTTAATCTATGCTCGACTTTCAGGTTGAGACAATGTTTTCTTTCTCATTTCTTTATGAGGAAACGTGAGTATATAATTTATTATATCCATATCTTTATCAGATTCTATCTAATATCATTGACATGGCATCGAAACTTGAAAAAACCATTCTGCAATTTCACTTTTAATGTCCTTCACATCATCTGCTGTGAAGTCCAATGGTAACATTTATCTTGAATAATATTTTCTATGTACTTCATGATGAACACACTGCAACTCCTTTTGCATTTACCAATAATAATTGTCAATGTCGATAAGTGGAAATAGTAATAAATTTTTGAAAACAAACAACATTAAAAATGTTCTCACGTGTCATGTTGCTGAGTCGTTTTTCGTAGTAGATTTGTCTATTGTTTTTCGTTGTGTCGTTTTATCAAACACCTTGAGTGCCTCACTTTCACAGAGATGTTCAATAGCTACTCTAAGCTTAAACAATCATTCAAGAACCAAAAACCCGGCTTTTCATCATCACAAACCCATCTCCAAAACATGTTTCTTCACAAGACCAACCAAAATTTCATTCAATTTCTCAACAAAAACCCCACCAAAACTCCAACATTTTTGACCAATAAAAAATAAAAAATTAAATGAAGAAAAGGAATATTAAATAAATAATATTTTCTTTTAAAATAATTTAAAAGGCCAATTGTTTAGAAGATTCGGGAACCCATATCTCCCAATATATTTTTTAAAATTAAAAAAAAAATAGAAAATTATTGAAGAAAATGAAAAAGAAATGAATAATTTTTTTTGGAAGATCTAGGAACCATATCTTCCAATTCTTATTTCTCATGAGAAAAAACACAGTAAAAAAGAAAAGCAACAAAATTAATCAATTTAAACGAATCAATATAATACAAAGGAAAAAAAACCCAGTTGTAGAAACAAAAGAGGAAGAGAACAAAATAGAAAATAAAAATCATTTTTTTTTTCTCTATGAGAAAAGAATCAAAGAATCAAAGAAAGCAAAGCAAAAATAACTTCAAGAACCAACCTTTAAGACTCAGATACTGAAAAATTGTTCTTTTTTCTCCACAAAGCTAGCAGCTATAGCTTGATCTTCAAACTTCTCTCACTTTCACCAACCTATCAACACCTCTTAAATTGTATAAAATATAAACACATGTTAATATAATATCAAGAAATTAATAACCGAAAAACCATTACAAACCAACCCCACATCAAAAAAAGACACAAACAGATCAACAACCAACCTAAAAACAAAAAAACCAGTCAATCAAAGACAAAAGAGAATTCAAATTCAAAGACTAATCAACATAAAATATCAGGAGTGAATAAAACTGGAAATAGAAAACAATAAAAAACAAAGAGACAAACGGTGGATAAGACCAAAGAATAAAACCAACCGATTGCAAAGAAGAAAGTGAAGATAGATACTGGTATGGTTTATAAATCCCAGTTCTATGCTCAACTCCAAGAAAGTTTCCACCAATAGTAACAAAGAAAAGAAGTAAAATATTAAATACATACATGCAATATGAGTAGCGGCGGCAGAAGAGATTAAGGCGGTCGACGGAGCTGCAGCGATGAACCGTAGTCGGCGGAAATAAAATGAGAGATTGAGAGAGTGAGTTTAGACATGTTTTAGGATTTAGGGTTATGTTTTAAAGTTAAAAAGAAGTATATATAATTAGTAAAATAGAAACAAATTGGTTTTTATTTTTTTTATTTTTTTATTTTTATAAACAAGGGTATCTTAGACAATGTAATTTATACTTGGTTAAAAACAATAACTTAAATATTTTTGATTAAAAACAATAATCTATTACGTGGTTAGATTATTTTTTACAATTTTCAAAAAAAAAAAAATTATATTGCAAAGTCTTAATGCATGCATATTAATTAGTATATAAAAATTGCTACGACAAAGGCTACATATAATTTTAAATATTTTAATAATCTTATATATAAGATAAGTAGGATAGGGTTTTGACTTGTCTTGGTCAATAAAGAATATAAAATTTTAAACAATCTGCTTCATTTTGTCAACAGTATAATTCTATATCTACATTTTGGGTGGCAGCATATATAAATGAAAATGAGACGTGGACAGGTTATATCTTTTGGTGTTGAGTAAATTAAAGGAGGTTTCGGGACCATGAAGAGCAGAAAAAAAGATGTCAAGATGATTATCTACAGCTACAAGGAATTGAACTAGCATATCCAATTTCTTTTTATCTTCCAGCATATCCATCTTCAGGTGCGAATCATTACATGCATCAAACTATATATAAATATGTATGAATTATATTACTGTGAGGACTCGGGTACTGCTACCGTTGGATATCGAAACAAACAAATTATTGATGAACAAGTGTGTAGGTTGAGGAATAACAGTGCAATCCTCCTATGGCAGAGAGATCATCTATATCTATCTGTCTATTTAAATATGATGCTTGCATTTGAAAATATTTGCATGCACATGATTTACTCTACTTGATCTGTTTGCCAAAGGAGAATTGCCCTGCTATTCACTCTCTCTGTGGTTCCTCCTTCCTCATTTTCTTTCCCATTTTTGTAAGAATATTCTACTTCGATTTGCAGCTTCAATTAAACCTTGTAATACTCTGTATATTATTTTACATACAGGTGCATGAGTACTGCTGATCATGACATATTTGAATTGGAACCGGCCGTAGAGATCAAGTATCAATGGCGACAAGTACTGTCTAATTAAAATCCTGATCGAGATATTTATCTCATTTGCTCAGGAAATTTGAATGTTGATACCGTATGGGATGGGATCGATTCGGATCGAAATATATGGCTTCAGTGCAAGAGTGTTGTTTCACCAGTCATTCTTAAAAATCCTGAAGCTATGAGAAGAAGATAAATGGATATTTATGTAAAGTGTTTATCAACAAAAGAACTAATGATCAGTTGCATGTGCCAGCGCAGCCAGATATGCATTCAGAATTTAATTTGTTTATTTTAAACTTGAAAATCAGGGCAGATGGACCCAGATTTCATTTGATATTTTTATTTTCAAGCAAGTGTGCTGTATAATCTCAAGAAATAATATGGCAGATCTTTTTTTAAAATTTCATTTTTTCCATTTCCATTAATTGTCTAGCTAGATTTTTCATGCTTTTCTGAATTTTATTTTTATTTTGGTATATCCATCCGTATGATGACCTTATTATTTAGGGTTTTAAACAGGTAAATCTTAACAAATCCAACTTCATGTTTTTCTCTTAATTTCCTTTTCATTTTCTATATATACGATCGATCTTACCCTAACTAGAAAGGCAATTCTTTTCTTTAAAAAAAAAATTTATTATAGCCTAAAAAAAAGATAGGTACATGAATATGATATGATCTTAATTTTCCCTTGACGTAAAGAAACTTATGTAGTTCAATTAAAAATGTCTACATTTTTTTGAACAGTAAAATGTATTGATAAACGAAGTCAAACGAAACAAACATTCAGGCAAACAAGACTATCAGATGCAAGCTCCCAAACAAAGGAACAAAAAAGGCACAATCCCGCACCGCAAAGCCACCCACTAATTATCAGAAACAAGGTAAAAACACCAGCCCAAAAAACAGAAAAACCACGTAAAACAAACTAAACGGAAGATCGCGGACATTGAAAATTAAAGAGGCTATCTGGCAGAAGTTGTTATTAATAGTGGAGTTATGTTAAAGTCAGCTTCTATTGGTAAGATATCTAAGGAATTATATATATAGCGTCTAATGTTAAAGTCAACGTCTACATTTAAACTTGGGCAATTAGATATATATGTAAAATAATAAGTAAACCAAATTTAGAGCATCTCCAATGTAAATATGTATTTTTGGGTTTGTAACTAGTGACACATCAGCAAATATATTCAATCAAATATGTATCTCATTTTGACCAATCATCTTAAAACATTTATTTCACTATCTTTCCTCTTTTATTTTTAAATTAAATATGCATCAATTTTTGACCAATCATCTTACAACATTTATCTCATTCTCTCCCCTCTTTTATTTTACCATTAATGAGGTGTAATAATATTGGTGGGGAAAAGTTAGAAAGCCTAGTCAGCATTTCTAGGAGGGTTTCTAGAATTAGAAACTCAACTCTATATTCTCTAACTTTTTTTTTGCCACATTACCTCCATAATCAAGTTAGATAATTGCATTGGAGAGGTTTTTTCTACCTCATTATCTAACTATCCTATGTGACATTCAATTTTCTCCAAATGCATAATAGCATTGGAGATGCTCTAAGGATGCCAAAGAAACTCTTAAGCAGAGATTCTTAGGGCGAGTTTGGTATTACTGTAACTTTTATAATAATCACTGTTAGTTGTGCTAAAAGAATAATCAGCTGTAAAGTTAATCAGTAGATGTTTGGTTACTTGTATTTTTAAAACTATCGTATAGCTCAAAAGCAGTATATATATTTTGTAATTTTATTGCAAAAGTGCCGAGATTAGTTACAATAACTAAAATATACATGATTTTAGAACCCTATTTCATTTTTTCATTAATTATATATAATAAATCAATATTTAAGTAGAATGTTTAAATTAGAATTTTTTTTTCATAAGAACAATAAAATATTTTAAAAAGATTTTATAAATTAAATCAATATTTAAATAGAATATTTAATTTTGAGATGAAATAATATATAAAAATTATTTTAACTTTATTGTATAAGGATAATAATGATACTTTAAAAGATTCATTAAATGCTGAAATAGATTATGCCATAATCACTTTCAAAAAATAACCCCCACCTATTTCTCAAAGTCATAGTCAAAACTTGTCAGATTATCAATTAATCACTTTTGGAAGTTTTACCAAACATCATTTTTTGTCAAAATTATAAAATAATCTGATTTTGATTTTTCAAAAGCAATACCAAACTGGTAATTAGCCTATTTATCTACTAGATCGAATTAATTAATCTCTTGATTTTTTTGGAAATATTACTAATTAATCTCTTGATATTGATGAGAGAGAATTACCAAAACGTACGAAGGGTTTTGCGTTCCTCTTAGTTAATCTATCAATATTCATTAGTTTACTTGCATATTATCATTCTTCGTCATCTTCTTGCAGCAAGAGGAATCATGTTTACGATTAATTAATTACTTTCTCAGTATTGATCAGCTGACTTGAGTTGAAAATGGATGTACTAATTATATTGTTAACTAGCACGCATGTGGGCATGCAATTTGTCTCCAAAAAGCAAGGGTTATAGAGAACCCTAGGCATTGTTGCATTATTCTTTTATACGAAACTAATTATCAACGAAATAAAGAATACTTTTTTTTCAACTAATTTAAAACCGCTTGAGTTGTTGGCACCCACACAACTTTTAAGTTGATATTTGCACTTGAAATGCACATCACCTCCTAGTAGTAGTGCATTTCCTTTCCACATTTGTGATGAGAAGTTCGATCTTGACAGGTCACTACAGTCCTATTGTAAATCTCAGATCAATAGAAAAAGAAAGAAACTAAATGAGAGAGAGTTTGCTAGAGAGAGAAGGCTTGACTCCTTGTCCGTGAAGAGAGTCAGGAAGCAATTAACAACGGGTCTGTTGGAAATGATTTCATGGAAGGGTTGGTTTCAATCTTCATTGATAATATAAATCCTTGCATAGATTCATTGGGGGGGGGGGGGGTTTCAAGCTTTTTGGGAAGGTGAGAGACGTGTTCTTAGCTTCGAAAAGGAGCTCACGAAGAAACGTTATTGAGTTTGTTAGCTTTGAGTCTATGGAGGAAGCAACCAAAGTGGTGAAGATGGTGAATGACATGGTGGTTTACGGCTGACCTATTAGAGCACCGTTGGCTGCTTTTAGATGGAGTAGTAGAAGACCTCATCTGCCAAGGCACCATGGTAAGCCTGGCGAGGAAAGGAGTTCGGCAGTGAGTTAAAGGGACGGTGGGGAGAGTTTTCAGAAGGTCAGTTACGAAAGAAAGAGATCCTTCGAGGAAGTGGTGTCTGATAACTCCTAAATGAGCACCCGCAATAGTACGGAGCCGTGTGAGTAGTACAATGATAATAAAGTTCGTTCCACTATGATTGATGAATTGAGTACCACAATTGATTGATTAACTACTATTTAGACAAGTAAATATGTGATGATTGGATTCTATTACTCTAAACTAATTAAATTAAACTAACACTAAAAATGAAATAAATGAAACTAACAAGCAAAACACACACAAGCAATTGATTGTATTACTTATGAGAAATGAGGCTAAGATCGTGAATCCACCTAACCAATCCTAACCAATTTACAGACACATCGTTAAAGATAAATTATGCTCATGTGAATGTAGACTCGTGATAACCCTTAATTAGCCTCTACTCTCTCTCGACTTATAGAAACAACACCTATATGCACCAATAACCTATCTCTCGATGGTCATCCAAAATACACACAAGTTCATTAAGCATAGTGGTTCACTAATTGAGTCCTAGAGACTAGCCTCGAGTATTTCTACCTTACTAGATCTCTATCATGCATTTCATCGAGCACGTTGTGTGCTTCTCCTCTCGGTACATCACACAACAACCAAATAAATATCAAATGCTAGCTAAACACTCAATATTAATTATAACATGAAATACACATACACAAACACAAGCAATAGGGATAAAATGATGGTCTTCATTGATAATTCATGGTAAAGGCTTCATCTTGGCCTTAGCCAAGTAGAGTTTAGTTCATAGTGTGAAATATGGCCATACAAGATATGAAATAAATACAAGCCATAAATGAGTACAAGTAAAAGTTAAGAGAGAAAGGAAAAAAGTAAACTAAGATGAAGAACTCCTCCTCTCTTGCTTGGTTGTGGTAGGCTTCTTCTCTCATTGACTTCTTTTGCTCCAAAATGTGGTCTTGAGAGTTGGTCTAGGTGAGGAAATGAGGTGTTGAGTGGTTGGTGAAGTGGGATTTGAGGTTAGATGGTGATTTGATGAAGGTTTTAGGTGATTTGGTGAATGATTTGGTTTAAAGGTTGGTTCTTGGAGGTTTTGGAGTGTAAGGAGAGAGTTTTTAGCTCAAGGGTCGTGGTCCTCTCTTGAAGAAGAGCTAAAATGAGGTATTTATAGTGTGTGAGAATTAGGGCACGAAACCCCAAAAATTTTGCTGAAAGGATTGGGTGCGGTCCTTGTGTGTGCGCTCATGGTGCGCACAAGTAGCGCACAA
Source organism: Dipteronia sinensis (assembly GCA_033220585.1). Taxonomy (NCBI): domain Eukaryota; kingdom Viridiplantae; phylum Streptophyta; class Magnoliopsida; order Sapindales; family Sapindaceae; genus Dipteronia; species Dipteronia sinensis. Next base: position 52,120,427 of record CM065642.1, on the reverse strand, counting down.
GTGGCGCACAAGTGGTGCAAATTGCTGAAATTGTGTTTTGAATCCCCAAATTCTCCCGTTTTAGCACGAATACCTATGAAAGTATGCAATGATCTGCACAAGCTCATTTAAACATTAGAAATACCGGTTTTTACCTGGAAACGAATGCAAATGGTAGGGAAAAAGGGCTACACCAAGTGTAGAAATGGGCATTATCAGTGTCAAGAAACCTGAATTGCAGTGCAAGGGTCAATGAAAAGATGTACGAGAAGGTGGTTGAGATGTCGTGGAAGTGTCAAGACAATGAAGATGGCTGGCTGTCAAGTTGTGCTGTGGGCACTCTCAAGGATTTTACTTCAGTTTATTTTGTCAACAATCGGTTGAGGACAAAAGGACTTACATTCTCTTTAATGTATTTAGGTGATAAGAATATTCTTTGAAATTTTGGGTCTGAACTGGAGAGGGTTATCTTTGCCAAAAGCGGATTTTTATAGGATAATAGATTCGATTCGATGAGGAAATGGTCTGATTCTCTTAATCCTCAAGCTCGTTTAGCTTGGATTGAGAGTATTGGTGTGCCTATAAGATTCTGGAATGAAGCTTTCTTCAACAAGGTTGGTAGGCAAGTTGGTGAAGTGGTGATGGTGGAGGAAGAAACCTTATTCAAGAAGAGATCAGATAGAGGTTGGATTTTAGTTTTAATGCCTCTTTATCATCCTTGTCCTGATTCGTCAAAGTTAAAGTAGGGAGCGAATCTTTTTTGGTTAAGACATTTGAGTTGTCTTCGCCGGTGGATTTTTCATGGCTGGAAAAGAGACTAGGGTTGCAGACGATGGCTACATATTCTGGTTTGAAATCTTGGACATATTTCAAAAACCAAGATGAGGCTGTTTAACCTCTGTCTGTGAATCAAGAAGAAGCTGGTCAACCTCTGTCCACGAATCATAAGGCTATGGATAGAAGTTTGAATAAGGGCAAGCTGGTTTATGGGGGTAAGAAGTCAGTCTTGGTTTCTGCCTATCTGGTACATCATAAATGTGGCAATTACAACGAGGTTGGATGGGATGTGTCTGATTTATGTGGTCCTCCTAAGCTAAAAGGGGAAAAAGAGGTTGGGAAAAAGGCGGACAAGGTTGTGAGGTCTACAAAGTCTTTTGATAGGAGTAGTATGTCCTTGGCTGAAGACAAAGTTGCAACTTGCAGCTCTCCCTCTTTTGGCGAGTCTTTGGAAGAGGATTTGCCTTTGAATTTTAAAAATTTTGAGGGGAAATTTTCTTGTTGGTTATCTCAGCATGGGTCAAGAAAGAATGAGTTGTCCTTTTCTGACAAAGGTGAGGGGAGTTGGCTCCATGATAAGAGAAAAAAGTCTGAGGTAGTCTCTAATTGTTTTGCCAAGCTGTTAAGGAGAAAAAAAACAACTTTACTGATGCTGTTATCGTGGAAGGTGAGTCTATGTCTGATTCGAAGGTTCTTGTGACAAGAAAGAGACCGTTTCCTAATTCCAATTTCTTGAAAGGAGAATTTTTTATTAGGAAAACTAGGAATTCTAAGTTTAAGATGTCTTGGATCCTTTTGGAGGAGATTAATAAAATTATAGACATGGGTACTGCTTTGGGGTTTGATTTCAAAGATAAGGAAGTGAGGATGGTTGATGTCTTTGCAAAAGCGATTTCGAAGTTGAAGGGTGTTAGGCAGAAAATGGTGAAAAATCAGTGATCGGTATTTTACTGTTTTTTAGGTGGGTGCTTCTTTGTTTCGAGGCCTGTTGTTGCCGAGGTTAGCTGGTTTTGTTAAATTTTGGCTCGTATTCTCAAGTGAACATAATGTAAACTAAACGAGACTCAACTGATGTGAAGTTTCATGAAGATGTGAGATAACGTTTGGAAGTTAGAGATGGTGTTTGAGGGAGGTTTGAAGACTATGAAGAACTGAAGAATCCGATTCCGGAAGGAAACATGGAGTGGAATGTGGTATGGACAAGGGGTATGGACCGTGACACAGGGAGCGGTCGATTCCGGTGAGTATACCGTGGTGCAGACAGAGGCGGAGGCAAGAGACGCGGACCGCGGTTTACTGAGAGGTCGTTTCCAGAAGTATTCCGCTGTGTAAGGAGCGGGTGGCTAACCATGACCCAGACAGCGGTGATGACGTATTTTGCACAGGTACTGGAAGTTACACAGAAATATGAAAGGTTTTTTTCTAGAAGTTCTTGTGGTTGAAGGAAAAAGGAATACTCTTTACGTGGAATAAGAAGACTTGTGTATAAAAAGAAATAGTCTTTTGTAAAACAAGAAAGTCTTGTACGTTTAGGAGTAGAATTTTCTTTTATCTTAAACTCCCTGTAACTAGTATAAATAGAACCCTGTATCTAGATTATTTTGTGTGCAGAAAAAGAACACCATGTAACATCAGAGAGTGGTGAGATCCGAGTGAGAGACCTATAGGAATATCCGGGGAGGGATCCAAGGGAATATCAGTGGATCAAGTAAGAGATCCGTGGGTGATATTTAGGGGAAATCTAGAGGATATTGAGGGGTTCTTGGTGAGGATTTTGTGAGCGATGTGAGCTGAGAGTTAAAGCTCGGTTTGTGGGATTGGAGACTTGGTAAGGCTTAATGGTTTGGGGTTAAGGTGTGAGAGAAAATCCTGGAGTATATGGTTGTAACAATTTATCATATAGTGGAACTTTCTCTATGGTCCTGACGGCCCGTTGTTTTTTTACCCGATTTGGGTTTTCCACGTATATCTTGTATTGTGATTGGTTTATTTTCTCCCATCTTATTTTTCTGCTATTGATGTTAATTGCTATAATGCTATGAGTTATGGGAGAATATTAGGGATATCGCTTCTGCGTTCATCGGTTCAAATTCCCAACAGGTTTCTGGGTTTGTGTTTTTGTTTTGTGGGATGTTGCTGTTTTGTGGTGCCTTTTGTTGTATAGGTGGGTTGTTTTAATTTCTTTTTGTCTGTAGTCTTGTTTGGTGGGCTTAAGTTTGTGTTTTGGTTCGTTGGGTTCTGGTAGCTTACTTGCTCTTTGACTTTTTGGCCACTAATTGAATATTTAACGTACAATATATATATATTTGCACTTGAAATATTACTTGATAGTTGATACTAGTTTGAAGAAGAGGCTGGTCTATACATATAAAACAATGATCTTCTCTCACGAAACGACATGGGATTGATTTTGATATCTAGACTTCGCCTTATTCATCTTAGCCTCTAATATTTAAAATTTTAAATTTCCATGTTGATACTTTCAAAAAAAAAAAAAAATTCTATATTGATTACTTTACTGTACATCCTTAACTGGTATACAAGGGAGCTAGAAATGTACGTGCAATTATTTTACAAGTTTAAAACTATATGATATTAATTTGACTAAACATATCTAGATCAAAAACATACACACATACAGTTTTTCTCTAAACATGTCTACTTGTTAAGGTTTAGCTTAATAAGTTTGTTTAATTATGTAACATTATAAAATGATTAGAGAAATTTAATTTACTAATGTCACTGTTGAGGTTTCTTTGATATATTCACAACGTGTCCAAAAGTTATTTGTGGTTCTTTGTTTTGGAGACCCCCTCAATCTTCCAAGGGTCAAAATACATGCGTGTGGTAGGGTCGTAGGGGTAGTGTAGATTTAATTACTTGAAAAAGGGAAGCATCAAATATGAGACCAAAGAAATAGTGCGCTTGGCTTTTGTCCCAACACTACTAAGCAGAGCCAGAGACGATATTACAAGATCAAAAGTGGGCAATTGAAGATCAAAAATCAAAGATCAAAGGAAGATCCAGTGGCATGTTCTCATTCTTCTTTTGTTGGTGGGGCAACAGTCAAGTGACTCTGAGAACCTTACCTTTTCTGCCTCCTGCATGTTTTTACGTGTAACATGCAATGCACACTACAATTGTACGTTAACCTAGTTAATTTGATCAGTAATGTTATACTACTCATTCTTCTCTTATCTTCACATTTTTTCATGTCACTTTGTTGTGCAACAATCCATGTGACAATTATTTTTACAACAATTAATATTTGACAGACCAAAGAATATTTAACCTAGTTAATTTTCTCTGTTTAATTTATTTATTCAAGTTTTAAAGTTGGAAATGCTTTGAGTTATCAATGCAATATAAACATAAGAGAACACAACTGTACTGTATTCATCAGAATTTAAGAAAATCAAAATGTGTAAAATGATGAAAGAATTAATTGAAGATATATGTCAATTGGAAATGAAGATATTATGATGAGGAAATTATTGGGACCACGATTCCATGATTGAGAAAGGGAACCTTCACAGGCTTTGAACCCTTGGTATATGCCAATCCATTCCTCGGCATATCCAGATTTTTATTTTTATTTTTACCTAATAATAATATATCATTTTCTTTCAAAAAATAACCTGAAAATTCTAGAGTGTTCAGCATATTGAATAATAGTATATAAAGTGCTCCATGGAACTGCATTTCTGCAATGAGAGTCAGTCAGGGATGAACATATATAAGCTTATGAAGAAAGATTTGATCATGTGGAGTTGAGGAATTACAGAGCAAATCTCCTTTAGCAAATTTCAATGCTCATGCATACTTTATTTTGCCAAAAGAGATTTGTCCTGCCATTCACTCGCACAATTATGTCATACTGCTGCTGCTTATATGTTTATATAATAATATTTACTTGTTTATTACACTTATTACCTTCATATATGCATACATTTATTTAAATACAAGGTTTCAAAATTCCAATCTACAATTTTTGTGTTTTGAATATAACAATTTTAATGTTTTGAGTTCAACTTCGAACCAAAGCTCTTGTAAGTTCCTATCAAACTTTTACAAGCCAATAAGGTAAAATTCAATAAAAAATATATTATATAACTATTTTTTATTCTCTTAATATTGCACTTCATTTTTGTATCCTTACACTATAATTTTGAAATTAAATTAGCCATATATATATATATATTTGTTTCTATCCATATAATTTTAAAAAATAAACCTAATTTGAAGACATTATTTTTTAAGTTGACAAAGAAATTGAGCCAAATTTTTATAAAAATAAGTAATGGTTAAGATGTTTTGATAAAATTCATTTCCAGTTGTGAGAGTGTATCTTTACAAATAAACAACATCTTAGGAAAATTGGTAGATTATTATGTAGAGGGAACTTGAACTGAAGCCTGGAAGTTGGTATTGTTGTTGTTCCTATAATGAAGGCTAATATTCTTTACTTTGGATAATTGTTTCTTTCTGGTATGGATTTCAAAAAATAATTTGCTCCTACTATGCTGATCTTTTTTCTGATCTAAAATACTTGAGAATAATACTTTACATTTTAAAATAATGAAGTGAAATAAATTACAACTATTGATTACACATGTTAACAGATCCATATAGATCATGACAAAAATTAGCTTAGTAGAGGATCCAAATTTGATTTCATATGGGGAAGTTGAATACATTGTGAGCTACCGACAAGAGGAGATATGAACATAACAAGCCTTTCAGCCTATCTGTTTACTCTTCAACATATGCACCAAATTTCTTAATTGAGCTTATATAGAGTACTCCTACATCTCTAGTGATCCTCATCCTTGATTTGCCTCTCTGAAAGGACCCGACAAAATCTCAATTCACTTCACAAACGATGATTCTCCCCACATTTTGTGATTCGTATTAGAAAGTGTACAACCGCTTGAGCTATCAGTGAAAGTGTCTACCAATGAATATTAAAAAGCTTCTATACACCATTGCAATGCTATTGCACTTGTCCAATGATAATTAAATCATATTAGCTAATAAGATCAAGTGTTTTCTTTATATCATATAATATGCAGGAAGATGCATTGCACCATATTATACTCATATTGAAGACGTTTCAATAAAATACAGAAAACCGAAAAATGTTTGATTTCTTACACATGTAGAAAGAGTTGACAGAATTTCGACTGTCCTCTCTGTCTATTATTTACTTTTTCCGATTTCCATTTTCATTCTCTTATCTTTAGTACCGGTTTCTCTTGATCCGTATTGCTCCTTTGTTTGGTTCTCTGCAGCGGCTGCCACATTAGTCTCAGTATTCATTCATCAACGTCGCAAAATTTGCTCAACATAATACTGTAGTCTAATACTGGAAAATTAAGCTTGGCTTTAACTCCATGCAACCCAATGGCGGCTTCATCATAAGACCTGGCAGCATCTTCAGCATTATCAAACGAGCCAAGCCATTTTCGAACCTTTTTATTCGAGTGCCGAATCTCAGCAACCTACACTCTCGACTTCCTCTGTCTAACTCCTATATATTTCTTCCTCACCCTTTCTCCATCCTTGTTCCCATTGAAAACACTCAAGATGTTTGTGAAAAGTTGAAAGAGAAGAAAAGAACAAAAAATTGAGCCAAAACAGAGCTCGAATAAACTCCATTAATGGAGAGAGTTTCTCAGAGAACTTTTCTGTTATTGAATGAATGATTAATTGAAGATTAAGCAAGAGCTTATCTTTTATTTACTAGGCTAACCCACGCATATTTTATGATCCTATAAGATAAGGAATCTTTTAACTAAATTCTAACAAACTACTCCAGGTCATCATCCATTCTGTTACAAACAAATACCAAAATCTGTTAATTAACTAACTAGGAATACTAACAGAGAGCTGAACAATTGATCATGAAATGATCTCTGGATGATTGAGAGAAGTCACGTTGTTATACTCTGCATACAGACTTGTTAGAGATTTTTCAGCTGAAGGTTCAGCTAAAGGCTTTGTATTCTTAACATCCTCCCGCAAGCTGAACTGGGGAGAGATCACTAGTCTTAGCATGGAGCATAACAACCAAAAACGATCACGAGTGAATCCCTTAGTGAATATCTCTGCTACCTGGTGCTCAATTGGCATATAACGAGTGTCAATCTCACCGGATAATACCTTCCCACAAATAAAGTGCGTATCGATATAGATATGCTTGGTCCTTTGATGAAAAACAAGGTTCTGAGATAAGGAGCTGGCTCCTATATTGTCACACCAAACCACTAGACATGTAGAGAGTGGAACTCGAAGTTCTTTAAGCAGAGATCAAAGCCACAAAATATCAGTTATCACCTGAGCCATCGATTTATACTTAGCTTCTGTGCTAGATCGAGCAACCACTCGTTGCTTGAGGGAACATCAGGAAACTAAGTTGCCACCAAGAAGGACACAATTACCACTAGTTGATCGACGATCATCTAAACAACTTGCCCAATCGGCATCAGAATAGGCATCAAGATACAACACTGAGGCTGTCTTAAAATGGAGACCAAGATAAGGTGTTCCCTTTAAGTATCGAAGTACCTTTTTGCAAATCTGCCAATGAACCATTGTCGGTGCCACCAAGAATTGACTTAATTTGTTAACAATAAAGGAAATATCCGGCCTGATGTTGGTGAGATATTAAAGGGCTCCAATTGTGCTATGGTACAAGGTTGGATCATTAAAAGCTATTCCATCAGATAATGAAGGTTTTGTGCCAGCAGCTATTGGTGTATCATAAGATTTAGCTTCAGTCATGTTGGTTTTGATTAACAGATCAGTAATGTACTTTGACTGTGTGAAGTAGAGACTAGATAAATCTCAGAAGCCCTAAAATCCTAAGAAATAATTCACTTGGTCAAGCATTTTCAAAGCAAAGGTGCTGTCCAACGTACTTATAAACTTACTGGTAAGAGAATTTTGCTTCTAGTGATTAGTATGTCATCAACATACACAAGTAGGTACAAGAAATCTAAACCAATGAATTTAAGAAAGAGAGATGTGTTTGATGTAGAATTTTTGAAGCCCCAAGACATAAGAACAATTCGAAGCATATAGGACCAGCTGCGAGGAGCATGTTTGGGTCTGTAGAGAGACTTGTTGAGCTTGCAAACATGGTGAGGGTTAGACTTGTCCACAAAGCCTTCGGGCTAACTCATGTAAACTATCTCATTTAGATCACCAGTTAGGAATGCATTATTAATGTCCACCTGCTCAATAGGCCAACCGTTTGACACTATAATGGTGAAGATAACTCTGATATTCGACGCATTAACAATTGGACTAAATGGGTCCAAATAATCAAGACCATGTGTTTAGTGGAAACCCTTTGCCACCAAATGAGCCTTGTGCTTGAGAATGCTCTCATCTTGCCTATACTTAGTTCTGAAGATCCATTTGCATTCCATAACATTCATGTTAGATGTCAAGGGAACCAAAGACCAAGTGTTGTTGGCTTTTAAGGCATGGAAATCCTCTTGTATAGCTTTCAACCACTTTGGATCTTATAAAGCATTCTTCGCATTTTTGGGTTCAGTTCCAGCAAGGTAGCAACCAGGAAACAATCTATGTTTTGAAATGCCATTCTTAGAACGTGTTGTCATAGGGTTTCCTAACAGAATAAGAGTAAATGAAATGGCATGATGCAATGAACCAGCTGGACTGCTCGAATTACCAGGCACAAAGTCATCCCTTACGGAACTCGATAAAGGTATGAGAGGTGGTGACTGATGAAAACATTGTCTTGACTATGTAGCTGGACTATTGCCTGGTGTTGAAGTTGAAGCAGAGTTACCATATGAGGAATTGAGTTTTGGAATTGTGTTGAGAACATTTTATACAACAGACAGAGGAAGGCTTGAGCCTTGTGCAGTACCCGGTAAAAAGTTATGGTTGTCAAAAAATTACATATATTGGAACTCCAACTCATTGAATTTTACATGCCTAGATATGTAAATTTTACAAGAGGAGTAAAGACATTTGTTACCCTTATGTAGCGGATTATAATATATGAAAACACACTTTTATGTACGGAAATTAATCTTATGCTTGGAGTAGTCATATAAATAAGGAAAACAAGAGCAACCAAAGGTTTTAAAGAAGCTGTAATTTGGTTTCTTAAGATAGAGTTTGTCAAATGGGGAAATAAACTTGAACACAACAAGTGGCATGTTATTGATCAAGAACACATCAGTGCTAAATGCTTCAAACCAAAATTTTAAAGGTAATTTAGCATGAGCAAGTAGCGTTAAACCTATCTCGACAATCTACCGGTGTTTCCTATCAGCCACCCATTCTGTTGATGGGTGTGAGGACAAGAAATCTGAGCTTGTATACCATGTTCAACTAAGTATTTTGACAAGGCAATGTACTATCCACCCATATGTGTGTTTATATTTTTGATTTTTTTCCCAAATTGGAGTTCTGCTTTTGCTTTGAACTTGATGAAAACATCCAACACATCAGATTTAAGCTTTATGGGAAAGATCCAACTAAACAGTGTATATGCATCTATGAAAGATACATAGTATCAATAGCCTTATGTAGAGAAAGATGGGGAAAGTCCCCACACATCTGAGTAAACCAGCTCTAAAGGTTCTTTAGCTGTGATATCTATTCTTGAAAAGGGTAGCCTATGCAACTTTCCAAGCTTGCAAGCATCACAAAAATGAAGAGCATGAATCTAATTACGAAAATGTACATTATGCAACATCTTTTGAAGAATCAAGGGAGCTGGATGCCCCAACTTGGCATGCCAAACATTGGCATTCACATCAGCATAAATACTTGGAATTACAAGTCTTTCCAAGGCTAGTATTATTTGTGCTATTTACAGTAGAAGTAAAACTACAAACATTAGCTGAATCTTCATGTTGGTTTGATTTGAAGGCTGTTAAATACATCCCAGGAGCCTCCACTAGCTATAAGCAATATAGTCCATCTTTAAGAGTTCTTTGGAGCAAAACTCTCTTTGTTTTGACATCCTTAATGACACAATGGTTAGCATAAAATTTAGCTATAGCATGATTATCACTAGTGAACTTGGAGATGCTAAGTAAATATTTAGTGATCTGTGACATATGTAAAATGTTTCTGAGATAAAGATGATGATTAGGTTGTGTGTGAGACTTGATTAGTGTGTTACTAATATGAGATATAGAGAGATGTTGCCGATTACCTACAATGATGTTGTCATTCCCTCTGTAACCAGATGGTATAGAGAGGTTGCTCAAGTCTGAGGTAATGTGGTTGGTAGCTCCACCATCCAAGTACCATGCTAGATCCACAACTGTTATAGATGTGGCAATGAAGGTATAATTTTGATGCACATTTGCTTGTGTTCTGTGAGCATTACATTCATGTTACCTTGAGAAGAGTTAGACCCAATCATATGTTGTCAATAAACCCCCGAGCCTTGATTAAAGCCTGAGTATTTATTGTAATGAGCTTGATTGTGCTGCTGGTTTGGTGGACCTTCGAAGCCTTGATCAAAACGATGGTAGCACTTATGTGCTCCATGTCCTGGCTTATTGCATACTTGGCAGTGAATTTGATTGCCAGTCCTACCTCCACCTCTGTAATTTCTTCCTCTACCTCAATGGCCATCTCTATTGTTCTGATAATTGCCATCATGTTGTCCTCTGTTATTTTGGTTATTAGAGGTAAAGTTTGCAACAGCTTGAACCACATCAGGATTGCTAGAATTTAGATGCTCCATTCTCTGTTCATGCATCATTAAAAGGAAGTGTACATCTTCAAAAGAAATGAACCTCTACCGTGTAGAGATAACTGCTACAATGGCATCAAATTCATGGCCTACTCCATTTATGAGACTTAGAACTAAATCTTTGTCCCTTATATCTTCACCATTTGACATCAATGAGTCTCCTAGATTTTTGATCTTAAGAGCAAATTCATCTATATAATCTGAACCTTTCTTCATCGACTGCAATTGATTTTTAAGTTGAAAAGCTTTGGTCATGGATTGCTGTGCATAAAACCTCTCAAGTAGACTCCGAACTTCAAATGATGTATGGCAACCAATTACTTGACCATTGACATTTTCACTGATTGTTGAATATATCCAGCTTATGAGTAGTTTGTCGATTCTTTTCCATTTTGAAAATTCATTGCTAATATATTGTTCAACAATCTTTTGGCCAGACTCATTTATTACTTCAACATCAACATATTTGTTTATAGGTTGATTAAGACCACAAACATAATCTTCTAAGTCTAAAGCACTTTGTAAGTTCTTTATATTTTGATTGGCTCATTTCGTTGACAAACCACATTGGGGAATTTGCTTGTAAGGGTAGATTAGGTCTCATTGTTCGTGATCAAACTTTGATGACATCCTCATGTTCAAGAGCACGTCAAAGGTATATCATTTGCTTAACTCTCTTTGAAGAGACTAGTAGTACACAAACACTCTCATGCATGCTACTTAATCTTGCATTTGTGTATTAACTCACACGAGCACTTATGTGGTTGTTTTGGTTTATGTGTGGATATTTTGCTTTGTTTTGTTCTGGTCAGTGTGTTAGGCAACATGCAATGCTACTCATGCATGTCGCCTATGAAGTTTCCTTAGCCTTGATATTTTTCTCCAGAACAAAAGGCGACTTCCCAGGTGACTTGAGCATGTTGCCTTACATGTCGCCTCAGGCCCCTTGTTTCTTTTCAGTGTACAAGGTGACTTCCCAGGCGACTTGAGCATGTTGCCTCAGGCCCCTTATTTCTTTCCAATGTACAAGACGACTTCCTAGGTCACTTGAGCATGTCGCTTTACATGTCACCTCAGGCTGCTCTATTTTTCTCCAGAACAAAAGGCGACATGCAAGGCGACTTATGCATGTCGCCTTACATGTCGCATGGCACCAAAACAGGGACAGTTTCATCTTTTTGTGACATCTCATTTTTTCTCTTATATATATGTCATCTTCTTCCCCAATCAGACCTAGAGCTCTAAAATTTATTCCCTTAGTGAGAGAAAGTAACTCCAAGAGAGAGAGAGAGAGAGCTCCAAGAACCCACCTTAACTCAACCAAACATCAATTCATGAGCATCTAGCATCTCACAAGCATCATCTCATCATGGATTCTTCTTGCATCTATTGACTAGGTATTTTGAACAAGCCCTAAATCTCCATAGCAATTTTTGTGTTCTTATGTGCCTAGGTTTAGCTTTAAATGTTGATTTAATGCATGTCTTTATGTTTAATGGTATTTATAACATGCTTGAGTTGTTGTTTGTTGGTTGAGAATATATGTTCATTGATAGCAAACATTTAGGACCATTTTACCCTTCTAGCTAAATCTATTTGTTTTGCATTTAGATATTGGTATCTAATATTTGCACTTATTGTCATCTTTAAATTCCTAGATAAGCATTTAGTGTAGCCTAGCATTAATTGCATATTAGAATATTCATATATTCTCATAGGTTGCTATATCTCTTCATTAATTGTTAAGCTTTGTGACTAAGTGGATTAGTACACAAGCTTTTGGTCTAGAATCACTATTAAAGGCCCGTTGGGTAGAGTGAAAGGGTTGGTGACCAAGAATGGTGTGACGAGAGGTCAACCTAGGTTGTAAACTTTCATTCAAATAGTGGATTTGAGGACCGTGTGTGGCTAGAAGGATAGCCCGTGAGTTTTGCCCAGTTGGAGGGTTTCTCACGTAAATCAATCCTTGTGTTTTTATTATTTTTCAGCATTTTATTTTTGGATTGATTGATTGCTAATATGGGGTAGCCTTATTAAAATTGACTAAGTTAAAAAGTTGGTACAACTAAAACCTATTCACCCCCATCTTAGGTTAATGGACACACGTTTGTAGTATTTTCAATTGATATCAGAGCGGGTTCCTAGACATATTTAGGTTATACTTGCTCTTGTTGTGTGTGTGTCTTGCATTTTTGCATTTTGTTGGCTGCATACATTAGCCTTCATCTCATTCATACCCAAACACTTTGAGTGGGAACAGAGGTGGGCATGAAAGAGCCTCTAGCACAAAACCCCATTTGCTTACCGGGGTGAACTATACCTCATGGAAAGGTAAGATGGAATCATACATTTGCCAAATAGATGACCGAGCATGGATGGCAATAGAAGATGGCTACACTCCTCCGGAAACAACTCTTGAAGACGATGGTGTAGTTCCCAAGCCAAAGTCGAAATGGTCATCTCAAGAGTTCGAAGCTTCCAAGTGGAACAACAAGGTCATGCATGCCATTCTTTATGCAATGGATGACAATCAATACAAGTTGATTCAAATAACTAGGATTGCAAAAGAGGCATGAGAGATTCTAGAGACGGCTCATGAAGGAACCGAGGTACTCAATGGAGGATCATGAGTGTTTCAACGATGTTCAAGTGAAGTTGATGGACATCGTCAATCAAAGCCATCAACTAGGCGACTCTTACTCGAATATAAGGATCAAGCAAAAGATCATGAGGTCTCTTCCCGAAAGGTTCGAGTCTAAGGTGACGACACTTGAAGAAAATAGTGACTACAAGAACATGAAGCCAAGTGAGGTTATTGGAAGACTTCTAGCATATGAGTCTAGGTGGACTCCCACACTTACACCTCCAAAGAAGCAAAAGAGTATTGCGTTGAAGACCTCTAAGGTTGAGAAGGAGGAGGAAGACTCGGATGAAGAGATGGCCCTCATGGTCAAGAGGTTCAAGAAATTCATCAAATTTGAAAAGAAAGGCTTTGGATCCAAAGGAAAGGAAATGAAGAAGAAGACTCCTTTCAAGAAGGTTGAATCAAATCAAGACAAGCCCATAAGGAAAGGGATTCAATGTTTTGAATGTGGAGGTTTTGGACATATATCCACAGATTGTGGCAATTTGAAGAACAAGAAGAAAGGAAAGGCAATAGCTGCCACGTGGAGTGATAATGATGACCTAGAAGAGGAAGGAGAATCCTCGGATGATGAAGTCCATGTGACAAATTTTATTGCCTTTGTATTTTCACTCAAGAGTAAGAAAGTAATGGATGATGAAGAGGAAGAGAAACAAAGTGAAGATGACTCAAGTAATGGTGACTCTACAACCCATTCAACAGATATAGATATGGAAGACATGGACCTTGAAGGGTTTATTAAGCATTTTCAAGGCTCAAGGTTGAAGATGAAGATAGAGATTCAAAGTGTTGAACCCTGAATGATGTAGACCTCTACTCTTTCTGTAACTCTGTCCTGCTTCTCTTCTAAGAGGTCAGGTTAGTTCTTAGCTTGGCTTCGTTGTTCTCCGATTCGAAGTGTTGAACCCTGAATGATGTCAACTTGTGTTTAATTGGTAAGATCGCCTCTACTTCGAAAGTCAGTGAGTAAGGAGTTTCCCCAGTAGTGATCCTCTTCGTGGTTTGGTAAGCCCATAACACCTGAGGGAGCACTTGAGCCCACTTTCCCTTCTTCTGTTGGAGCTTCTTCTTTTGGAGTTTTTTAAGTGGTTTTGTTAGTGGCTTCTACCATCTCATTTGTCTGAGGATGTGCTATTGATGCAAAACGGAGCTCAATGCCCAAGTTCTCACAAAAATCTCTGAACTGTGTATTGTCAAACTGCTTCCCTGGATCGGTGATTATAGCCATAGGAGTACCAAACCGACATATGACATTTTTCTTGATGAAGCCTGTGGTATTCTCCCCAGTTATCCTGGTGAGGGATTCTGCCTCTACCCACCGGGTAAAGTAATCTATAGCCACTATTGCGTGTTTGGCTTGACCGGGCGCGGTTGGGAATGGTCTAATGAGATCTACTCCCCAGATAACGAATGGGTAAGGCGAACAAATGGAGAAAAGTCGTTCTGGGGGTAGGTGGCTAAGATTTGCTATCTTTTTGTAATGTTCACATGATCGTGCAAACTGCTTTGCATCCTGGTGTAAGGTAGGCCAAAAGTAACCCATCCGGATCACCTGGTATGCCAGGGTTTCACCCTCTATATGGTTCCCACAATCCCTTACGTGCACCTCCTTAAGCGCCCATCTTGCATCATCGGGGTGTAGGCATCGCAATAGTGTAAGAGATTTTCCCTTGCGGTAGAGGTACCCGTCGACCAAGCAGTACCGGGTAGCTGCCCTTTTAAACTTGCGTGCTTGGTCCGGCTCTTCTGGGAGCTTCTCATTCTGGAGTTAATCAATGATGGGATCTATCCAGCAGGGGAACCGATCTACCGGGCTTACTTTCTCACCTCTGGTTATGCTAGACCGGAGAATCAACTAGAGCGGTACCCATTTTGGTAGCACCTGTCCTCCAGTCGCAGCAATTTTAGCTAGGACATCGGCCCGATGGTTATGCTCTCTGGGAACTTGTTCTATCTTTACTCCCTTAAATCCAGCCATAGCCTCTCAGACCTTCCTGAGGTATGCTACCATGTTCTCACCCTTGGCCTGGTACTGTCCTATTACTTGGTTAACCACTAGTAGAGAATCACTTCTAACAAGGAGGAAATCTGCTCCAGGCTCCCTGACCACCTTCATCTCTGCTAACAAGGCCTCATACTCTGTCTCATTGTTGGTGGTGCTGCATTCAAATCTGAAGTTGTGGCAACACTCAATTCCTTCAGAATCGGTCAAAACAATCCCCGCCCCGCTGCCTGCCTGGTTAGATGCTTCATCTATATATAGTATCCAGATTTCACAATCGGTGGGTCATTCTGAGGGTTCCTTTTCTGGACAAGGGGCCAGGTCCATACCCGTGGTGGCATTCAGATCTGTTGTCGTGCTGAACTCTGCCACGAAATTGGCTTAAGCTTGAGCTTTAATGCATGTTCTTGCCTTGTACTTGATGTCGTATTGGGTGAGCTCTAAGGCCCACATGACCAATCTGCCCAATACATCCGGTCTCTACTGATCCATGACTACTGCGATCGTGTGTGCCTGGAAATAGGGCCGAAGCTTCCTAGCTGTGGTCACAAGTGCATATGTGAGCTTCTTCTAGGAGCGTGTAGTTCTTTTCAAACTTTGTTAAGACGCATCTCATATAGTAGACGGGTCTCTGAACCCCATTTCCACATTCTTTTACCAAGCCTCAGCTAGTGGCAGTCTCTGATATAGTCAAGTACAATTGCAACTCTTCCCCTAGAGTAGGCTTCACTAGTAACGGTGGGCTAGCTAGATAAATTTTTAAGTACTGGAAGACTTGTTCACTTTTCTGGTCCCATTTTATCTTCTTTCCCTGCTTAATAACTTTTAAGAAAGGAATACATTTATCTGTGTGCCGCGATATGGAAGCGATTTAGTGCTGCTACCCAGCCGACCAGTCCTTGTACCTGCTTGAGAGTAATGGGAGATTCGAGATCCAGTATGGCCTTGATTTTCTCGGGGTTAGATTCAATTCCTCTTTCATGTACCATGAATCCAAGGAATTTTCATGCCGCTACTCCGAATGCGCATTTAACGGGGTTCAACCGCATCTGGTTCTCTCTAACAACCTGGAAAGTTTGGCGCATGTGATCATGATGACTTGAGACTTGGTGATCATGTCATCTACGTACACTTCCATGGTATTTCATATATGCTCATTGAACAACTTGTTCACCAAACGCTGGTAGGTGGCACCTGCATTTTTAGGACCAAACGGCAATACCTTGTGGCAATAGACGCCTTGTATGGTAATAAAACTGGTATTTTCTTGGTCAGCGGGGTGTATCATGATCTGGTTGTATCCTGAATGGCGTCCATAAAACTCAATAGCTTCTTCCCAGCGGTGGAGTCAACCAGCTGGTCTATCTTGGGTAAGAGGAAACTGTCTTTCACGCAGGCCCGATTGAGGTCTGTAGAATCCACGCACATGCACCACTTCCCATTCGCTTTTGTTACCATGATCACATTGGATATCCATTTCGGGTATCGGATTCCCTGATGAATTTAGCTTTCAGGAGTTTGTCCACCTCTTCTTGTATTGCGACATTTCGTTCGGGGTTGAAATGTCTTTGTTTATGCTTAACTGGTTTGAAAGTAGCGTCCACTACCAACCTGTGAGTAGCCAAAGTAAGGGGAATCCCAAGCATCTCTTTATGACTTTAGGCGAATATGTCATTGTATTATTGAAGAAATTTTATTAAACCCTCATTGACTCCCTTCTCCAATGCTGCCCCTATCTTCACCACCTTGGAGGGATCATCGTCCCTGATGGGTACCTCTTCTAGTTCTTCAACAGGGTGTCCACTGGTCCACCCTTAGTCTTTTTCTTATGGTTCTTCTTCGATCATACCCGGTACGTCTACTTCCCCCAGGCTATCACAATCTTTTTCCAATTCTTCCCTACTGGGTACAACGGTTACATGCAAGCATTGTTTGGCCAATGCCATGGGATTGTAGGATACCACGTAACAATTGCGTGCTGCTTGCTGGTCTCGTCGAGCTTCTCCTACACCGTTTCCTACCAAAAACTTCAGGACGGTGTGATATATGGATAACACTCCTCTGATTCCTGATAGGAAAAGTCTCCCCAAGATGACATTATAGGCTTAGGGATATCGACTATAACAAAATCTGTCATTATGTTCTGTTGAAGACGAGCTTCCCCAATAATTATCGGGAGGATCATTGATCCAGTGGGCATCAGTGAGTCCCCAGTGAACCCGTACAAGGGCGTGGTACAACTGTTGTAGAAGGGGTTCTTCTAGTTGAACTTCTCGAGCGCTCCCTTCAAAAGGATATCGACACTACTCTCGGTATCAATCAGAGTACGATGAACCTGTCAGTCAGCTATTTGTACCGTGACAATTAGGGGTGGGCAAAAAACCAATAAACCGAACCGAACCGATGAACCGAACCGATCCAATCGGTTATTTTCCGGTTTTCTTATGTTGACCGGTTCGGTTCGGTTCATTTTTTTGAAAACCAATTGGATCGGTTTTTTTTCCGGTTCGTTATCCCAAACCGGAAAACCGAACCGAGATCCAATATATATATAAAAAACCTTAGTTTTAATGTTTAATAGTCCATAAAACTATAAAACTATGAAAGTGTGTCACATCATATTTTTTTCTTTGTTTTTTTTATGAATATTATTTTAAACTAGTATTTTCAATTTGTTCAAACCCATAATTTTATTTGGTTAAAGGCCCAAAAAGATTAAAATATGAAAATATGTGTAATAATTAAAACCCAAAAATATGATCCAATTGGCCCAAAACCGAAAAAACCGAACCAAACCGAACCGGTCAAATTTAATCGGTTTTTGACCGGTTCATAATTGGTAAGTTGATCGGATCGGTTCACTTTTTTAAAAACCGAACCATTATCGGTTTTTTATCGGTTCACTCCAAAAGTGAACCGATCCATTAAACGCCCACCCCTAGTGACAATTATGGGGTCATAATGTGGTTGCACCGTGTTATAAACATCTTCCTCTGAATATGATCTGGCTTGAATAAGGGGTTTCATATGATCCCCTGGCTACTCTGAGAACGACAGGACCGATAATGAACCGAGGTATCTTTCTGGCATAGTTCTTTCTTGAATTATGAGAGGATCTCGCTAAGGTGGGACCGCCGCTAATGGTATGGATAATTTGGATTTGCTGTATTAGATCCTTTCCTTTGTCTTCCCTTCTTTCTTCCTCTTCCCAAAGCTTTCCTTACACCTCTTTTCCTACCCTAATACCGTCCCGCACCAACTGCAAAAACTCGGTTAAAAGGCCGCCCCTTACCAATCCTTCAATCTGGTTGCAGAGACTGTAGCTTTCTGATGTGTTATGCCCCACATCCTCATGGAAGTCGCAGTACTTGTAGCGGTTCCTTTTGTCTGTCGGGAGCTTCATGGGTCTCATCTTTCTGAGCAAACCTTTATCATGGATGGAGAGGTATATGGTTTCCCGGAAGGTGTTGAACGGGGTGTAATGTTTGTACTATTCCTCCTTACTTGCTATCCACTATATTTCCCTTGGTGGGGGTGTTGCTCTTAGAGAGGTCCTTCTCGATGGATACCGCTCCCACTATGAAGAGAAAAAAAGTGGCTGGTAAGTGGATCGGTTGAGGGGTCGATTTTGGATCTTTTGAACCGGTCCTAGTTTTGGGACTTTCTTCTTCGAGCGTTTGACAGATCTCGCTTCATCATGCTCGATCTTGATTCTAAGTTGTTCATCTATCTCCACCTATTCTAAGGCCCTGGTGTAAGCCTCCTGGTATGTCTCGGGTGGGTGTTTTGCAAATGACCGAAACAATCTACCGACCCACAAGTTTCTTCGGAAATTAGCCAAGGTCTTATTTTCGGTGAACACCCCCATCTATATTACTTATTTATGGAATTTTTCTACGTAAGATTTCAATGACTCTCCACGTTTTTGGACCACGTAATGGAGCGGGATCAGGTTTTTAGGGCGAGGTTTGAGCCACTGGAACTGGGCACAAAAATCCTTAGTTAGCTGTGTGAATGAATCTATGCTGCCCGAGGGTAGTTTCTTGAACCAAGTCTTGGCACAATCGGTCAAGGTTGAGGGAAACATTCTCCACATTGCCAATCGAGTAGCGTTTTGAATCTCTATCTAGTGTGAGAATCTCTCCAAATGGCTTAAGGGGTCTTCTGATCAGGAGTATTTCTCGGTTGGCATATTGAATTTAAGTGGTAACTCTACTTCCCTGATCCTTCTTGAGAATGGTGCATTCATTTCTCCCAGAGGGTCTTTATGTGTTCCTTAGTGTTTTCCCTTTCTTAATTCCTCAATCTCATTGGCCATCTTGGCCACATGGTCTTGGAGGTGCATGGGTTCTCTACCTCGGGACCAGGCTTCTGAGCCTTCGTTGTCTGATGTCTCTGACACAACAGTTGCTTCCCTGCGCTCCTGCCTTATAGGATCGTTCCCTCTAGAGCTTCTTCTTGGACCGGTACTACCACCGGCATCAGGTTATAAGGCTCTCTCCTCCACCATTGGTCTGACTGTTGATCTGTTATCCCTGGGGGGAATATCAACCGCAAATTTCACCCGCCGGGGTCATAAATCCGTTAGCGGTCTGAATCTTGGAGCTTTGGCCCGAGTCTATCAAAGACTGGCACTTGGGTACCTAGTCCAGTTTCTTCCATGGTTTGAGGTACCTCGAAATGATGGGTAATTCCTTCCTCAATTATCCGTAAGGGGATACTTTCTGCAAAAGCTGTAGCCTGCTGCTCTAAGATATCTCGATTAGTTTCCTGGATCGTTGAGGCTTGGGAGCGAAACATGCATTTGATGGTGGGACCTTCGCTAGAGTGTGGTGCCTTGATCCCCTTCTACGCTTTTGAACTTTTTGGGTAGAAGTAAGTGATTGGACCCTCGATGGATCAGGCTGCCATTGAGAGGACCGAAGTCTTATCTTTTCTGTTTGATGGTATAGCTAAGTAATTTTAAAAACAATAAAATGGGAGGTTACTCCCCACAGACGGTGCCAATAAGTGTTAACCAAAAAATTATAGAGGGGTGGATTTTCAATTAACACTTTTGAACCGCGACCTTGGTTGGTCACGGTTGGAAAGCTACCACTTAATACCGGTGGATTCACTGTATGAACAATGAGCTAAAAAGTGGGATACAATACGTACTAACTCTCTTATACATTCTATGGGTTGATTTATTAACGAATAACATGGAGTAATACATAATAGATCAATACAACGGTGGTTTAGGGAGATTTTTCTTGACACAATAGGCGACGACGAATCTGTATTAGTCGATAAGTAGAGCATGATTTTTCTAGACGAAGGTGTCTGTATTTTTCCCTGTTGAGAAATGGCCCTAACATGAGATAGCTTTGTCTTATTTATAGGTTTCAATTCTTGCTGTCCATCCCTAATAATTCGATCAATCAATTAGCAATCATAGGAACACTGATTTGGCATTGATGAAGGTCGTCGTTAAGTGCGGTAATTGTACCTTGAATTAGGCAAATAGCTTCCATTTTGTTGGGATTTGATGGAGTTGACTGCTTCCGTTAATGGTGCTTGTGAATGGCCGGAGAAGTCAGCTTTCTCTTCTTTTAATTGGAGGGTGCTGTCGGCTTCGTTCCTTCAGATGTGGTCATGTTCTAGGTTGACTCCTCGGTGCACCGGTTCCACCTTCTTGGGCGGTCTTTCTCTTGAGGTGTCGGAGCATTCCTACTGTTGTTTCCCATGTTGGGTGGATGGGTGGTGCTTGGTGGACCGGTCCGGGATAGGTACCATGGTACTGGGGGTATCGGGTAACATGAACCGCTGTACTAGTGTTCTTAGGTATCATGGAACCAGTGTGCTGTGATATCGGGGCTTTCTGAATCGTGGTATCAACGTCTTTGGGTGCCGGGGTACCAGTGCGTCCCCGGTCCCGGTCCACTGGTACCCCAGCACCGGTCCTGGTTTATACATGGTCGTCATAAGTGTGCCAGTCCTGGTCCCGGTTCCATCAGGGGGCTGCCCGATGCTCTCTGTAGCTCTCTTTTACTCCAAGTAGGGAGGGAAAATTTTCTTTGGACCCCTACCTTCTTAGGCGGTTAACAGTCATGAAATAAGCCAATCGTAAAACCCCGAATTTATATAATATTGTATTACTTCAGATAAAAAAAAATTTAACGTACAATTATTTCAAATAATTCTTTGAATTAAATAAAAAAATTTAAGTTGTATAAACAAAAATCAAAAAATAATAATGGAGTAAAATAAAACAATGATAATACAATTATAATGAACCTGACGATAATAATTACAAAAGTTATTAATAATAATAATATTATTTATTAATATAATCACCAGTTTATTAAATGAGATTAGGGCTATTAATTAAAATCAATTCGCTTGCTGGTTAATATTTTAAAATAAAACTTATTTAAATATATTTTAAAATCAAAATGATAATATTTTAAATATATTTTGTATAGAATAGATCGTTTTAGTTTAATCTTCAATGCAAAAAAAATATTTTTAATTAAAATACTATAAAACTTATAAACAAAACCTATTATCCGTATATGGAAGCCTACTGCAACACAACATTCGAAAGATATACCCTAAGTGATGTGGTCGGCGGTTCTATTGACCGACTCTTACAATAATTATAATCATAATAACAATGAGAATACTACGATAATGAAATTAACAATATTTATTACGTATGTTACTATTGATACTCTTACTTATTAATCTAATTTATTGGTTCATTTAATAAAAATTCGCACCCCTTGTTATTGTCAACTCACTTGTGTGTTTACAGTAACATTAGTTTTGATGAATCAATAAAACTTGTTGGTTCGGTCCTATACTATTTCGGTCTATTTTCGATCGTTGGATATATATATTGAAAAATTACACTATTACCTATATTTGGGGGTTTTTTATGGAGGGGGAGAACTCGAACTCGCAATCTCATGGTGCAGGTGTGAGGGGTTTACCACCAGATCAACTTCATCTCATCAAATACATTTAAAATATATTGAACATTCAATTCTTACACTTACGTAAATAATGAAATGATAATACTTTTTACTCTTTAATTCAAATTATTTGATTTTAGTACAAATTGTTTATTAAATTCAAAATACTATAATTTTGGTTTAGTGTAGTCCAAGATTTGATCGGATAGATTCAATCATAGTTTTGTAAAATGAAATTATTGGAAATCATTATTTGATAAAATAAAGTGGTGAGTAGATGAGAAACTGTTTATAAGGTTGTTTTTGTTATATTATTTGTTTCATTTGTGCAGAAAAAAAAATCCAACTTGTATAATAAACGAATTTATGATAAAATTAAGATTTCTGCTCCTTCGATAATAAAAAGCACAAATAAAGCAACAATAATAAAAAAGTAATCAAACTAACAAAATGTTGTTAAAAAATAAATGTACTAGCACAAACAAAGATATTTTATAATTGCGGTTCAATTCTATATTATTGTAATTGTATCTTCATGTCAAATAGTTCATTAGTGTTTATGTACCTTTTTAGATTTTTATTTTTGGTTTTTATTGATTTAGTGTTAATGAAAAATGTTGTTTACAAACTGATCATGATAATAGATAATATCAAATGATTATATATATTTTTATAATAAAACTTATTTAAATATATTTTTAAATCGAAATGAAAATATTTTAAATATATTTTGTATAAAATAGATCGTTTTAGTTTAATCTTCAATATAAATTTTTTTTTAATTAAAATACTATAAAACTTATATAGAAAAACCTATTATCCGTATATAGAAGCCTATTGCAACACAACATTCGAAAGATATACCCTAAGTGATCTAGTCGGCGGTTCTATTGACTGACTCTTACAATAATTATAATCATAACTAGATTGCATCCCACACGATGTGTGGGAATTTAAAAATGTAACACAACAATAATTTAAATAGTTATGATTTAATTTATTGGTCTTAGATATTGGATGCATTGAAGATGAAAAACAATCATGGAGCATTTCTCTATATTTATTTCCTTGACATCTTTAACATAAAATTAAGTAATTGTCAGGTCAAGCATTCTCATGTGGTATGTTGAGACTTTATGATAATATATTATTTATCAAGCATTAAAGGAAAAATATATGACCTAATAATAGTAATAATTCTTATTAAATTATAAATTGCCAAAAACAATTCTCATTAAATCTAGAAAATCAACCGTTAATTGAAATAAAAAATGAAGAGTTGAAGAATATAAGGATGAATGGTTGAAAATAATATTTTTCTTAAAAAAAACTAATTAATGGTCAAGCATTTTCATGCCGACATTTGGCATATTAAGGCTCCAAAGTAAGATAAATAATTAATAGTATATAAAAAATCATGAGTCAATCCCATAATTAATGAGATAGTGAATAAAATGAAGAGTTAATTGCATAACTAATAAGATAATGAATAAATTTTCTTAATGAACCAAAAATAAAATAAAATAACTTACCAAATATTATATATATATATATATATATATATTATAGTTAAATAATTAACAATACTTTAAAAAAAAACTAATTAATACGAATTTATGGCTTGTTGGCAAAAAACAATTATGGCTTGTCTTTTAATCTTACAAAATAATGGAAAATATGGGTGTGCAAAAAACCGCCAAACCGAACCAACCCGCCTAACCCAACCCAAACTTCATGGGTTTGTTTGGTTTCACATATAAAACAATTATTAATCGGTTTGTCATTTAACAAACCGATCAAAGATTGGGTTGGTTTGGGTTGCTAAAAATAAAAACCATATAACCCAAACCAACCCATATATTTAATAAAAGTCAAATCTATATTTCCCAGAGTTTTGTAACTTTTATTTATACTTATTTGTCTCTCAAATAAATAAGTTTTTTCTTTCTTTCTCATTCATTGTCTTCAACCATTTGGTATTGTACCACTCCTCTTTCTTTTATATATTATACTTTTTTTATATAAATAAAATATAATTACTCCTCCCTTCCGATGCATGTTAGAGTATGAGTTTTATTATGTTTTATTTTTTTATTTTTCTGCTATTATATATGTTATTGTTAATGTTAATTATATAATATTTTTAAAAAAAAATTAAATAACACCTATATTTAATATTTTTATATTTAAATGATTTTTTTATAATAATACAAAAAATAATTTTTGGGCTTAAACCTAAACCGATAAATCAACCCAAACCAACCCGACTTTTTTTTGTTTGGTTTGAATCGGTTTGATAAATCACATTGGTTTAGTTTAAGTTGAAATATAGTCAAACCGAAACATATTGGTTTGGTTTGATATTGAGCTTCAACCCAAACCAAACCGAAAATGCACACCCCTTGCTTCAAAAAAAAAACATAATACTTAATATTTAAAAATAAATTTATTCACTATCCAATGCCTTTTGATTAACTATAGATATGTGACGAAAAAAGATTATATTATTAAAACATATTACACTTAATAACTAAATAATGTAATCTTAAAAAAAAGAATTTATGACTTGTCTTTTAAACTTACCAAATAATGTAATACTTCAAATAATAATGATAATAATAATAATACTTAATAATAAAAAATCAATTATGATATTGGTTTAGAGAATTTATTCTCTATTCTATTAATTACGGGATTGCCTCTTGATTATCTATTGATATGTTATTTATGGAAAAAAATTATTTTATTAATAACTACTTAATAGCAAAAACTTTATTGCTCTTTGAGACTCCATTATACTATATTTTCTAAACATAGATATAAATATAATAATATATTATTTATCAAACATTAAAGGAAGAATATATGATTTAATAATAGTAACAATTCTCATTAAATCTATACAATGAACTGTGAACTGAGAAATTGAAGGGTTGAATATAATATTAAAAATATTAATTAATAGTCAAGCATTCTCATGTTGACACGTGGCATGTTGAGACTCAATGATAATAAATTATTCATCAAACATTAAATGAAATATATAGAATTTATTATAGTAATAATTTTCATTCAATTTAGAAGATCAACTATGAATTTAAAAAAAAAATTAAGAGTTGACTATAAAACTGAAGGGTTGGATATAATTTTTTTTTAAAAACCCATTAATGGTCAAGCCTTCTCATACCAAAGCTATTATAAGATATTATATATATTTATATATTTTGTAAAATATCTATTTATTACCATTTATAAAAATAATTAAAATTCAAAAACATTTATTTTTAGAAATAATCATAATGTATTTAATGCATATTTAATACATTCTAAACAATTAAAAAGAAAACAAAACTAAAAAGGAATATATAGATATAGATGAGTAATTTTTGTAATAAATATATAGCTTATAATCTATAATCTGGGGAATATAATAATAAAATAAATATACCAAGTATTTGATAAAATTTTAGGGTTTCGACTTTTGAATTATCGCATCAAAGATGAGCCAAAATGTTTTTTTTTTTACAGAAACAACCTTAAGAAGTTAAGGTCGTTATGGAAGAGTCCATCAAGTTACCAAGTCTGAATTATAAGAATTCCAAAACACCCTTGCATTATATTAAATAAAAACACAAAAAAATTTAAAATAAAAAGATGGAGGATGCATAAATCGTCATCAATCTAAAAAAAATTGATATAAATCGTCTCCTTATCCTCTCACATTCACAAAATACTCCAAAGAACAAAATACCCATAATCAATCTCTTATTTATAATAAGCTCGACGCTAGAACTGGCCAATGTTGTTAATATGACAATATTTGCATATTCGTATCATAAATTCTTGTTTTTGTGAACTTATTAGCACTCAAGAAACCGATGACCTTTTCTGACAGTGGCAACTTGACCATAATTGGTCCCAAAAAGCTAACTCTTCGTCGAAAACCATAATATGCAAATCAATACACAAAGACATAAGTTAATTTACAAAATATAATATAGCAATATTAGAAATTCCAATTTTGTAAGGAATGGAGAAAAGGGTACCTGCTGAAGAAAAATAAAATAAGAGAAAAACATGGATTACAACGCTTTTCTTTAAAAATGTTACAATAAATAGCTAGAGGAAAAAAAGAGAAATAGGGAGGACCTTCAGAATGTTGAAATAAATCGAATAAATGGAGTAGTTGGCTATATATAGAAAAATATTAGAGAAGAGCTGAAGATTGTAATGAATTCTTTTTGAGAATCTTCATATTACCGTTTATACACTACAAATAAATGCCTAATAGTGACCAACTATTTTCGACGTTGCTAATTGCAGTCGGTAATGGTACCTTTTCCGACGGCTATTTTAGTGCCTTCGGAAATGAGTCAAAATATAACACCACATTTCCGACGGCCCCATAACCGTCGAAAATAGTCGAACAAGCCGTCAATGTTGTTCACATTTTCAACGGCGCAAAACTTGCCGTCGGAAATGAGCAAAAATGTAATATCACATTTTCGACGGCCCAATAACCGTTGAAAATAGTCCATATGCCATCAGAAATGAGGACAACATTTCTGACTGCCTAATGGCCGTCGGAAATAGTCTGTATTTCGGACGGCATTTTTGGTGCCGTCGGAAATGATAAAATTTAATTTGAATTAATTTTAAGGGCAATTACGCTATCGAAAATATAGTAATATTTCCTACATTATTTGTTATGGCTTTGTCATGGAAAAATAATTAATTATTTATTATAAATTAATTAATAAATTATAATGGAATGTATGTGGTAATTTATACACTACAAAAAAAGTGACTTGTAGGTCAATATTTTAAATGTATCACTATATGTGTTATTTTTATTTATTTATCACTGTTTTTTTAGCGAAATCACTCTATTAAATTTTTTGCCAAATATCTTGATTTAATTTTGAATTTTTCAAATAATATGTCATAGATAATGTAAAAAAAATTAAAATTTATGGTGATCACTGCAAGAAAATTAGACAATAGGGACCAGACTTTAGGGACAAAAAAATGGTACTAATAAGAAGTCTATTTTATGTGTACAACTGACTAAATTAAATAAATATAAAATATAGGAAAATTATTAGTAATTATTAAAATGAGTTTAAATTATTAATTATTAAAAATTATTAATTTTTTAGTAAAATGTTGATTATAAAAAATAAAATCAACAATGATATAATATACGTATCCTATTTCAAGATAAAGTAGCAGTAAAATGTAATTTCCTATCAATAGCTCATATATAAATAGTATGCAAAAGATATTAGATATAAAGTTATAGCAAAATGGGAAGAGCAACATTTATTATCAATCGTCTAGGTCACGGGTTCGAACCACAAAAAAATGAATGGAATTTAGATGGGGTGACTTGACTCTATCAAGTTGAAGACGCATCATTTTTTTTTATCATTGAACTTTTTCCGACGGCCAGTACCGTCAGAAATAAAGGTAAAGCCGTCGGAAAAACTAGTAATTTTGACCACCTTCAATTAATAATACAGACGGCATTTTTATTTTTTCTGACGGTCCTGACTGTCGGAAATGGTAGTATTTGTGACAGCTCGTCGGTAAATGGTTATTTGCGACAAACGTATTTTTGATGGCCTCCGACGGCTTTTTCCCATCGGAAAAGCGTTTAATGTCAAAACTAATTAACAATAAATATTATTTGTCAAAAAAAATTAACAATATATATTAAATAGGGTGGTTCATATTATGCAAGGGAGATGAACCAATAAGAGAGTATTTAATGTCAAAACTCCACCAATTATTAGATAGATGTTACGAGTTTATAAGGACTAATTCAAATTATGAAACTGATAAGGAAATAAATGCAAGACTTAAAATATTGAAATTAAGGAGTATAATAATAATAATAATAGACAAAACAACTAATTAATGATTAAATTAAAAAAAAAACTAATTAATGGCTCAATTATAGGATATTTATATATAGATATATAAATAGAAATGAATATATAGCATTTAAGTCCAAAGCTCCCTCACGGTGACACGTTGCGTTGTGAGGGTCAACTTTTATATATTATATATATAACAATGACAATACTACGATAATGAAATTAACAATATTTATTACGTATGTTACTATTGGTACTCTTACTTATTAATCTAATTTATTGGTTCATTTAATATGATTTGCACCCCTTGTTATAGTCAATTCACTTGTGAGTTTACAGTATTATTAGTTTTGATGAATCAATAAAACTTGTTGGTTAAGTCCTATACTAGATAGGTCTATTTTTAATTGTTGGATTTATACATATACATATATATTGAAAAATTACACTATTACATATATTCAGGGTTTTTTAATGGAAGCGGAGAACCCGAACCGTAATCACATAGTGCAGGAGTGAGGGTTTACCACCGGCCAATCTCATCTCATCAAATACATTTAAAATATGTTGAACATTCAATTCTTACACTTATGTAAAGAATGAAATAATAATACATTTGTACTCTTTAATTCAAATTATTTGATTTTATTACAAATTGTTTATTAAATTCAAAATACTATAATTTTGGTTTAGTGTAGTCCAAGATTTGATCAGATAGATTGAATCATAGTTTTGTAAAATGAAATTATTGGAAATCATTCTTTGATAAAATAAAGTGGTGAGTACATGAGAAACTGTTTATAAGGTTGTTTTTGTTATATTATTTGTTTCATTTGTGCAGAAAAAAAAATCCAACTTGTACCATAAATGAATTTATGTTAAAATTAAGTTTTCGGCACCTTCAATACAAAAAAGCACAAATAAAGAAATAATAAATAAAAACTAATCAAATTAATGAAATGTTGTTAAAAAATAACTGTATTAGCACAAACAAAATTATTTTATAATTGCGGTTCAATTCTATATTATTGCAATTGAATCTTCATGCCAAACAGTTCATTAGTTTAGCTGTACCTTTTAGATTTTTTTGTTTTTTGTTTTTATTGATTTAGTATTAAAGAAAAATATTTTTTACAAACTGATCATGACAATAGATAATATCAAATGATTATATATATATAAACAACTTTTAAAAAATAACAAAATGTTACGGTGTATTATTATAAACAGTTAAAAAACCTAATATTGTGTTCATCTAGGTAATTTTAATATATATATATATATATATATATATATATATATAGATAAGTAGTAATCACACAAGTCTAATAAAGTTAAAAGTTCTCTCCTATACATTCAAATTTGAATTATTTGGAGGCTGAGGTATAGTAAAAATAAAAGGAAAAAAAAATGAGAAGTTGGACAAGTTATTTTCTTATGTTTTCCCTTTTTCTTGATTTGCTTTTGGGGTCTAATAGAGCTGTGTTTAGGGTACCACCGTTGAATGTTAATCAGAAGGATTTATTGAAACTTTTAGAATTGGAAGATGACATCAAATTTGACGTTCCGGCCTTATATGTGTTTGGAGACTCTACCGTTGATTGTGGAAATAACAATTTTCTGCCATCGCCGTCCAAAGCTAATAACCCACCGTTTGGAGTAGATTTTACTGATGGGAAACCTACCGGTCGATTCAGCAATGGTCGAATTGAAGCTGACTTCAATGGTATGGATATAAAAATATCGTGAGATTTTGTCGTTTCATTTTTTAATTTTCAAATTAATTAATTGTTTTTTACTCATGCATTCAATGTTGTAGCACAAGTAGCCGGGTTGCCATTTCCTCCTCCATGCTTGGGACTGTCGAAAGAAGAGCATAAAACATTGCGAACTGGGGTGAATTATGGATCTAGTTCATGTGGTGTTCTCTGATACCGGAAAATTCTTGGTAAGCAATATAATAATGCATGCTAATTATTAGAATAGCAATTCTAAGATTTAGTTGTTTATATAAAATTCAAGTGAACGTTGAATCCTCGATTCCTAGATTACAGATGCATCAAAATGAGTATAAAAATATGTTTTACCTTATATGTTTTACCTTATATGTTTTATTATAGTTTGAACTCGACAGTCACAAACTATGACACTCGAATACCAAAGGAAGAAGAACATGCAAATATGTACATTAGATTAGAACGATTTTTGATGTAAAAGATCTTTTTATCATTAATTACAGGGAACTTGCCGAACATTCGATAACCAAAAACGATGGCCGATTACTTGTCAAAATCACTATTTTTCATATGTATGGGGAATGCTGATATAAGCACCGGCTATGATTTACTTGATAACACCACGAAATAACAAACTCCATCTTAGATCTATCGTAGTTAAGTGTGTGGTCGTGTTTTTTTTTTAGAGTAAATATATAATGGTTTCGTTTAATTCTCATCGGTCAAGGCGATTTTCAGAACCTTGACACAATTTTGATAAACTACACTCCATCTTAGATCTATCCTATTTAAGTGTGTGGTGAATTGAGTTTTTTTTTTGTTTGAGTAAATGTGTAATGGTTTCGTTTAATACTCATCGGTCAAAGCAATTTTAAGAACCCTTGAGGAAAATTTGATAAATTATAAAACTAGTATGGAGTCGTCTTGAGTTTTTGTTTAATATTGAAATGATACTAAAGTTGGTTTTTCTTTTCTTATTTTGTTAGAGACTATATGATCTGGGTGCACGTAAATTTTTAGTGAATAGTATTGGTATGATGGGGTGTTCACCAATGATATTAAACTCAGAGCGGTCAACGACATGCGATGATAAATATAATGAGCGTGCTCGAATACTTAATAAGCTCCTTTCAGACTTGTGGCCAAAATTGCAATCCAAATTCTTCGGATCGAAATTCATTTTTACAGATGCTTACAAGGTTTTGGCAGACATCATTGCTTCACCGAATTCATACGGTAGGCATACTGAAACTAAGTGTCTATGTACTATTTTTTATAATATTTTGCAAAAAGGGAAAAAACTTCCAAATAAAAACATATTATTCTAAATAAAACATTAATATATGGTTTATTAATTTTTTACAAATGTAATTTCCATGCAGGCATTACAAATACAAGAGACAATTGTTGCGTTGCGGCTGGAAATAGGACTAGACCTTGCATCCCTGATATAGCTCCATGCAATAACAGAAATGAACATGCTTTCTTCAATCCTTTTCATGGCAGTGAAACTACTCATTTCATATTAGCAAAGCGTTGCTTAAAAGAATCGTCGATTTGTAACCCCATAAATTTGGTTGAATTTCTGCGAGCTTAAGTCTTAAACTAGTTTATAGCATATGATTCTCAAGTATTAGATACAAAACACCATCAAAAAAGGAAAGAGATGTCTCAGTATGAGAGAGAAAATTAGAGAGAAAAGCTCTAGAGAGATTCATAGAGATTTTAGGTCAAATTTAGTGTCAATTTTTGTGGACAATATTAATCCTGTCGTGGAGCAAAAGGATTTCTGGGGAATCTTTAAAGCTTTTGGAAGGGTTAGGGATTTGTATTTGTCTACGAAATCAAGGGCTTGTAGAAGTTGTTTTGCTTTTGTTAGATTCGGCTCGAGGGAAGAAGCGGTGAGATTTATTGATCTTACAAATGGAATGCATGTTTTTGGATGGCCAATTTCTACAAAGGTTGCTTCCTTAAAGTGGAAAGTTAGGAGTTAGATTGATCCATGGTCATCTAGGAAAGCTAATCTGGATATGAAGGATTATTCGGGAGTTAATAGGGAAGCAGTCAAGGTTACAAGCAACATGTCTGTTTCATCGTTTGTGGAAGCGGTGAGGGGTTTGCCTAAAACTGAAAATCCGAAGGTTTTCAATGATAATTTATGTAAGTTTGCAGACGTTAAGGACAAAGGGAGTGATATGGTGGAAGTGGTATCGTGGGATGAAGAGGAGAATGCTAGCATGTGGTTAAGCTTCTGTGCTGTAGGAGTGTTTAAAAAGGTTGCTGGTGTATCTTCTGTGACAGAGAGGCTTCGTGAGAAGAACATTCTGTCATCATGTTATTATCTAGTTGATAAGAACATTCTTTGGAGTTTCAAATCAATAGATGATAGGAATG
Organism: Dipteronia sinensis; assembly: GCA_033220585.1. Lineage (NCBI taxonomy): Eukaryota > Viridiplantae > Streptophyta > Magnoliopsida > Sapindales > Sapindaceae > Dipteronia > Dipteronia sinensis. The sequence goes on along the minus strand of CM065642.1, from coordinate 52,088,309 downwards.
CTTTCATTAGAAGTAGAAATTTATGGGAGGATCTCTTTTCTTTTATTGGTGGATGGTCTAGTGCTATCACTCCCCAATGCAGGCTATCGTGGGTTGAATTTAGGGGAATTCCTCTGAATGTATGGCGTGGAGAATTCTTCTTGAAATTAGGTTGGGCAGTTGGTGAACCTTTGCTGATTGAGAAGAAGACCCTTAATAGGGAAAATTTGTTTGGAGGAAAGGTCCTTACTCTCATCCCTAATGGTATGAGCTGTCCAAGTAATATTAAGGTGGAGATGGGAAGGAGTTTTTTCTCAGTATCGGTTCGGGAAGACTCAACTCCGGTTGATATGGATTAGATTTACGGCAAGTTTGGGTGGGACTCAGGTGACACTGCAGTTCTAGTGGGTGCAGGAGTTAATGCTCCTATCATGAAGCAGACATTCCCAAGAATAGAGCAGCTGAAGGCTTCTTGTTCCAAGACAAGTGGGGCGGCGGCTGATAAGTCTACAACGTTTCAGCTCTCTGTGACTAAGAAATCAGCTTCTAGAAAGGTGGTTCAATTTGAGTTGGGCTTGGGCTCTGGTAAGGATATGGGCTCGGGGTTTGGAAATACAAAAAATGGTTTCTTGGTTAAGCCCAAGTTGGCTTGTGGTCTTCCAAAGAGAGCCCAATTAAAGGAAATTGGGAGTATTATTAACAATGAGGATATTAACAAGTCCGCAGCTCACATTGGTCAGCCGAATATGGAGTTAGGAAAGGGTAAGAGTGTGGAGAGGTCATGGTCGAGTGAAGACAGCGGGGAATCGTCCTTTGAAGAAAGTGATAAGGGATTGCGGTTACAATGTAAAAATTTTGGTGGAGAATCTTCCAAGTCTGGTTTGGATAATTTGGTTGGTGGTAATATAGTTATAGACTTGAGTAGAGGTGGTGAGATGAGAAAACAGATGGGTCATTCATTCAAAGAGGCTCTTGTAAATGGTGGATCTGTTCTGCTTATGCAGGTTAAGAATTCGGTCGGTCAAAGGTCCACAGATAGTGAGTCTGAAAAGGAGATATCATCTGAGGTTAGTCACTCTTCTTCTGACAAATCAATATCTCATGTTTCTGAAACTCAACAGTTGGATAGAGACAATTTGGTTGCAAAGGTGGTTGCTAATTCATCTGGAAGGTTGAGGAAAGTCTCTTCAAAAAAGGTAACCAAAACTATAAGCTCTGTTAAAAGGCATGGCATGAAAACTCGTAAGGATAGAAATTCAATTTGTCAAGGTTTGGATGAATTACGAAAAGGTATTTCTAGCTCAATTCCGGATAAGGATAGGTGGGATGTTGATGTGGAATTGTCTAAGGTTGTAGAAAAAGGAGTGGAATTGGGATATCTCAAATTTCCTAAATCTGTCAACAATGGTGGAGTGGCTAATGAAGGAAGAGGTGATAGTTCGGCTGAAGCTCGGAGTCTTAATGAAGAGGTAGCTAAAGTTATTGAAATGGAGGTTGAGTTGGGGTTCGATTTTAATGGTAGTGTGGATAAGGTTGCTGCGGAGATCTCTAGAAGGGAGAAGGACGATGAGACAAGATATTTGGCAACGAAATGAGTGTCATTCTTGTTAGTTGGTTTGGTGGGGATTCCATTTTTTTAATGATTTTATTAACTTGGAATATTAGAGGTTCGGGGAGATTGGAAAAAAAAAAGAGTGGTGAGGAATTTGGTTAGAAATATCAAGCATAGTATTCTCTTTATTCAAGAGTCGAAATTGAAACATTTTGATTCTAGGATTGTTAAATCTTTGGGAGGTTCGCTTTTGACGAATGGTGTGGGGGTGGAGGCAAAGGGATCTGCTGGTGGTGTTATTACGTTATGGAATGAAGCTGTTTTTGATGACTCACTTTTTTGTGTTGTTTCCAAATTGCGAATTATCAAAAGATATCTATATTAAAGTTCCTACGCAATGTGCTCTAAACTAGCAAAAGACTAGTAAAGCGGTAAACGAGGGTATCATTCCGTAGGGAGGTGTTATCAGTTAACCGGATTGTGTTCTAGTGTTTGTTGAAAGCAATGTAAATAGAATACGTATGTGGTGAGAATGGTGTGTGTGCGGTGTGTGCATGATGCGTGTGGTGCGTGCAAAGGAAATGTAAATAAAGTAACTAAAGTAAAGGGAATGTGGAGAAGTGAGAATGGTGATTAAAGTGACAAATAAATTGGTGGATATGAGAGATGAATGTTAATGATCACACAAGGGGACTAAGCTCACCATACATAAGTGCACGTATTGGTAACATTAAGCACATTCAATCCAAGTTAAGGGCTTGTTCACTCTATTGAGAGATTCGAGACAGAAATCACTCCCCAAAGGTCATGGCTAGAGTAATTGTGTCTCTGGTCTCAACTAAGGGTTCTAAACACTAATTACTCCCCAAAGGTCATGGCTAGAGTAATGTGCCTCTAATCTCTACCATTAAGCATGTGAACATATATAGCCAAAACCTATTCTAGCACGATCATGCATAAAACAAGTTTCATATATTCTTTGGAGCTAAGTGATTACGGTTATACCCGGATTGGTCATCCTTCGAGGTACAACCGAAATCCACAAACACTAAAATCCATCCATACAATGTATTTCAAGACAAGAGATTATCAATAATAGCAAGAACAAATCACAACTCAAATGAATATAAAACAACAACATATATATTGAGCACAAATATAAGTTTACAATATTTCTCAAGTGGGGATTACATATATGGAAAACATGAAATACAAAGATGAGATAAAAGGAATCCAAACCCTTGAAGAATCCTCCAAGAGCTCCATCCCTTGCTTGACTCAAAATTTGTCCAAAGACCACTCCTAATCTCTACAATCAACTCTCAAATGTGGTGGGTGATGGGTAGAAATGGATATGGAAAGCTTTCCATGGAGGAAAACCTCAATGGAAGCTTGGAAGCCTCTCTCTCTCTCTCTCTCTCTCTCTCTCTCTCTCTCTCTCTTTAAGAATTGAAGAAGATGAAGTTGGGAGAGGAAAATGATGTATTTATAGTTAGGGAAGGTTTAGGGACGATTTGGGGTGCAAAAGGACCATTTTGGCCCTTCAGGGCTCCAAGGCGAGTTCCCAGGGCGAGTGAAATGGTTGCCTCGCAAGGTCACCTCTCCTACTGTGTGTTTGGGCAGAGGTTGAGGCGAGTTGATAAGGCGAGTATGGTTGCTCGCCTCGATAGGTCGCCTCGTGCACTGGTATGGTATCAGCTTCGCGCACTGTTACAGAAACGCGCATATCTCCCTCTAGAAAGCCCAGAATTTCAATCCGTAAAATCCACTGGCAAGTAGACCTCTGGGGCTTTCTAAATATATATGAAACTCATCATGGTTTGATTGGAGGAGGGAGATATGCCCCCAGAAAGTTGGGTGTTCTGCGCAAAGCCTCTGTCGCGGTTTGGTTTCCAGCCTCGCGAACCGTTACGGAAACGACCATAACTTCCTCTAGAAAGCCCGGAATTACGATCCATAAAAACTTCTGGAAAGTAGACTTCTAGGGCTTTCTAAAAATACATGGTACAAAATCCAATTCAATATAAGGAGGGAGGTATGGACCGCGAAATTCAGGTGTTCTGTATGGGCATTTTCCAATTTCAGCCCACTAACCTTTGGAAAATAGAGTTGACCTATGCCGCGGTCTCTATGTCGCGTTCTAGCTCAATGATGGATTCACCATGGAACTTCCCGTGGTTGTCCATGAATCACGACGCAGTTTGGGTCGACGGCAACCCCGTGACAACTCTGAATACTTCCAATAAATTCTCTTTTTTGCTCATTTTGCTTCCCAACTAATCTTTTAAGCTCAAAACACTTGTTATAGGGAATATGTACCTACACAAGGCTCAACAAACACTTATGTACAAAAATACACCTGAAAACGAGAACAAAAACTAGGAAATGGGGACCTCAAATAGGTACATTTATCGTCCGATCACATACCCCCAAACCTATCTTTTGCTCCTCCTCGAGCAAAACTAAAAACAAAAACAAACAAACAAAACATATAACAATAAAAATAGGTAAAACTAAGCTAGCCACTTTCGTAGGGAACACAATGGCATTTAGTGTATGCCACAAGCCTTTCAACCACTAGGTGATCCCTAGATGGAGAAGTTTTGTCTTCTGAGGGTTTACAGATACGACACCCACAAACGTATACTCTGCAAGAAAATGGTTGAGTTGCAACCCGCACATACCAAGTGAAAACAACATGTGCATGCTAGAATCTCAAATATACCAATTAATAACAATGTATCACGCAATGCAAGTATGCCAATACTTAGGATGTTTTCGGTTTACAAGACAACTACACTTGAATGCTCAAGATAAAATTTGCCTCGACTCTAATCCTTACCGGATTTCATTCATATATTTTCACTCAGAACCTAGGCGATCACTCTCTAGCAAACATATGCGAATGAGTTTATGTACGAAAATCAAATATAATCGCATATGAGTATTTTCAATAAAGCACATTTTCTGAAAATCGATCTCATGAAGGAATTGAAATGTTATGATCGTGGAAAGAGCATGCATCGACTTACATTCCCAAGATAGACTTCCTAAGAGATCAAATGGGATTTCCCTCACTTGTATTTGTGGCCAAGGGTAATTTGTGGTGAAGTATGGAGGATATGGTATGAGTGGGAAGGATAAAGCTACAAATCATGTCAAGGTGTTTTACACATTACATTTACATTAATTTGAGCTCTTTTACACTTTACATTACAAGCGTCTAGACTATTAACTTTACATTGCACCATTGTGCTACATTTGTACCCATATTTTTGACTAACTTTACATTTGAAGAATTGGAGGTTTAAGTGTTTATATTTCACACTATTTCTTTTTAAAGCCTTTGCCTTGCACAATTATATACATTTGCCTAAGTACACGCTTTACACAATTTAGAGCTACATAACTTCTCTAAAGCTATACACCTTAATATGATCAATAACTAGGGTATGTGAAAGTGTTTGGGTTATGTATGTGGTGGAGGTTTAAGTGTTTGGCCTCAATTTAACCGATGAAAGCATATATTTGGGGACAAGTGTTTAGTTTATTTTAGTAGTTACTCACACACTCAAGCCCAAAATTATTTCTAAAAGTCCATCTAGCAAGGGAATACAAATCTCATACAAGCAGTCCACATGATGTTCTATAGCAATCAATGAAAGAAATTTGATGTACAATGAGATCACTAAAAATTAAGTACAAAATCGAAGAGTGTTTAAGAATAGAAATGACATAACCCTCACAAATAAAACATTTATAAGGCACAAAATCTCATAAGGATAGTCTCTACTATTTTCCTAAGCGAAACAAGAATAGAGGTCTAATCCATCTCAACATCAAAAGATTGACATGTACAAACATATTTAAAGCGATGCATGGAGCTAAAAGCATACAAGATATGTCTCTACCGGCACGCGAAAGAAAACAACTCAACATGGTGGCCAAAAGTTCCAAAAACTGTCGAAATTTAAATTCATCCAATGTCTGCTTTATGGTGCATATCTTTAAAAGAACCCAAAATAATTTTACCATATTTTTATACCACAAATTAGACATATAAATACACACCTTTTATGTAGAAAATATTTCAAAATTCGAATTGGAAAAGTGTGAAAACGGATGATGAAAACAGTGTATGTGCAGTTTCGAAAAACAGGGCATCGCCCTTGACCTTTGGTCGAAGAAATGGTCATAACTTTTGAACCGCCACCCGGAATTTTACGTTCTTTATATATTCAGAACTGTAACGAAAAGTTGAAGAACGTAGTATGGATGGAATAATTTATCTCTTCACCAATTAGTACAGTTTTAAGGAAACATTTGCCTCAAAAATACTCAAAACAGGGCAGTTTTTTGCAAAGATTTGAAAATTTTCTAAAACATAACAAAAAAACAAATAGAAACACGAAAGTGTCCACACCCCCAAACCTAAACTCAACATTGTCCTCAATGTTGCTCAAATCATAAAATTTGGACAACATTTAGCAAGATTTGGGAGATAGAACATAAACATCACAAAAGACTAAAAACAAGAACATAGCAAATCCTAAGATCTAAGCACAATACAAATCCACTCTTAGATCTAAACAAAAATAAAAATTACAAACACAACAAACATAGCATTCCTATCATTAAGCGCATGGGCGGTTTCCGCCCAAGTCGATAACTATCCCAAAAGCACTCAAGTTTAAGTAGAGGAATTACCTCTTGTGTCTAGAAAAAATGAGAGTGGTGAGGAATTTGGTTAGAAATATCAAGCCTAGTATTCTCTTTATTCAAGAGTCGAAATTGAAACATTTTGATTCTAGGATTGTTAAATCTTTGGGAGGTTCGCTTTTGATGAATGGTGTGGGGGTGGAGGCAAATGGATCTGATGGTGGTGTTATTACGTTATGGAATGAAGATGTTTTTGTTGTGAATTCGTGTATTTTCAATGACAGGTGTATAATAGTTTCAGGTATGCTGTCTTCAATAAATATGGAAGTGGTCTTTTGTAATGTATATGCGGCGAACAATGAGAAGGAAAGGGTTGAGTTGTGGAGGTTCATTTTGTCTGGGAAAGTCTCGTTGTCGAGGCCTTGGATTATAAGGGGGATTTTAACACTGTTCTTAATCATTGTGAAAGAAAGGGAGGTGTTGGGAGTGTAAGATCCATGCCGAATTTTAAGATGTTTGTAGAAGCTACAAATGTGATTGATCTTCACATGGTCTAATAACAGAGAAGACGAGTCTTGGGCTAGATTGGATCGGTTCTTGTGCGATCCTTTATTTTTTTCGTGGTTCCCTCAGCTTGTTCAAAAGGAGTTGGGGAGGAGTTTGTCGGATCATAACCCTATTTTTCTAGGGGATTCAGAGGTTGATTGGGGACCTAAACCATTTTGGTTCCTAAATGGTTGGTTAGAAGATAAGGCTTTATTGGAAGGGGTGCGTAATTGTTGGTTGAGTTGTCAAGCTGGAGCTTCAGCTGGACTATTATTAAAGAATAAAATTAGGGCTGTGAGAAGTCATTTAAAAGCATATTCCAAAACCAACAAGTTGGATGGTGACATGATTAAAGCTTTGGAGAAGGAATTGGCCAGGATTGAAGGATGTGATGTGGCGTCTAGATGGACAGTTGGGTTGAGAGAACAAAGATCATCTTGCCTAGTCAAGTTATGGAAACAAATTCATTTGGATGAACAAAAATAGAGGCAAATTTCTAGGGTGAAGTGGTTGAAAGATGGTGATCGGAATTCAAAATTTTTTCATATTATGTCAAATGTGAGAAGGAAGGTAAATTTTTTAGGTGATTTATTAATTTCGGGAAGTATGTGTAAGGGACCATCTCATGTTAGAGAGGGTGTGGTGGCACTTTTCAAAGAACATTTCAAAAGGAAGTTAGGGTGCAGACCAAGTTGGGAAGGGCTGCAAGTTAACCATATTTCGGTGCAAGAGAGGATGAAGTTAGAAGTGGAATTCTCAGAGGATGAAGTATGGAAAGCATTGAGTGAATGTGATGGGAACAAAGCACCAGGTCCTGATGGTCTCCATATTAATTTTATTAAGGCTAATTGGGAGTTGATTAAAGGTGATTTTATGATCTTCATGCATACCTTTTATCATGATGGCTCAGTGATAAAAGGTTTCAATTGCACCTTTATAGGTCTCATCCCAAAGATTAAAATTTTGATATCTCTGCAAGACTTCAGGCCTATTAGCTTGGTGGGTTCATTATACAAAGTGCTAGCCAAAGTGTTAGCTAATAGATTAAAGATGGTTATGGATTCGGTGATCGGTCCTTCTCAGATGGCTTTTGTGAAGGGACGTCAGATTATGGATAGTTTTGTAATCTCTAAGGAGATAATTCATTCTTGGAAGAAAACTGGGAAGAGAGGTCTTTTGGTGAAGTTGGATTTTGAAAAGGCCTTTGATAGTGTAGATCATGAGTTTTTACTTGAAACATTGGAAAGGATGGGTTTTGGATTGAGATGGCGAAATTGGATTAAGGGGTGCATATCGTCTCCATTATTGTCGGTTTTAGTAAATGGATGTCCAACTAAGCAATTTTCTAAGGAAAAAGGGATGCGTCAAGGTGACCATTTATCTCCTTTTTTGTTCAATTTAGTGGTGGAAGTACTGAGTTGTATGTTGAATAAAGCGAAACAATTGGATATGCTGAATGTGGTGGTTTTTGGCAATAGTGCAGTGCATATTTCTCACTTGCAATTCGCTGATGATACGATCCTTTTTTTAGAACTGAAATTAGAGTACCTAATGAATGCTAAGAGGATATTAAGATGTTTTGAATTAATTTTGGGTCTAAAGATCAATTTTCATAAATCTTGCCTTGTCATGGTCGGCAAGAGAGGTGCTCAAGAGGAGGATTGGGCTGGAAAGTTTTGGTGCTTATCATCATCTTTTCCGATTAAATATTTGGGCCTTCCTCTTGGTGGAAACCCGAGTAGGGAAGCTTTTTGGAACCCTGTTGTTAATAAGGTTGAGCAGCGGCTTGCGTCGTGGAAGAGAGGTTTTATCTCTAAAAGGGGACGTTTGGTTCTTACTAAGGCTGTATTGTCTAGCCTTCCTTCTTATTTTATGTCAGTATTTTCTATTCCTGTGGTAGTGGAAAAAAAGTTAGAGAAACTTCAGAGGAATGTTTTCTAGAATGACGATCTCTTTAAAAAGAAAATACATACAGTTCCCTGGGTTTCTATTTGTAAGCACAAGAAGTTAAGGGGCTTGGGTATTGGAAGGATGAGAGACAAAGGTTTGAGTTTGATGGCCAAGTGGTTATGGAGATTTGGGAGATAGGATTTGTCTCTATGGAAAAGGGCTCTGTCTGCTAAGTATGGTCTCAGCTTCAATTCGTTGTTGTGGAACGGTGGTGAAATTAAGTCTGGTTCTCATTTTGTTCAAAGTATCAATAAGTTCTTCTGCGAGAATCAAATAGCTTATAATATTGTTAAAAAGTGTTTTCAAGTGGTAATTGGTAATGGGGAGAAGATTTAGTTTTGGCAGGAGGTTAAATGGGATTCGGTTCCTCTCATGAATGATTTCCCAAGAATTTACACTTTAGCAACCAACAAGAGTGGGGTGATTGTGGAGTTTGGTAGTTGGGTGGATTTGAAATGGGCTTGGTATGTTAATCTTCATAAAGCCTTGTTTGATTGGGAGTTGGATCAGTGGAATTGTTTTAAGATGTGTTTAGAGAATATTAAATTAAGAGTAGGGATTCCTGATGCATTGGCCTGGTCTCATTGTTCAAATGGTATATTCTCTGTTAGTTCTTTTAGGAGGTGTCTAGAAGACAACAATGGTATGGCTGATAAGTTTTGTGATTTTCTTTGGTAGGGGATTTGTCCCCCAAAGGTAGAGGTATTTGCTTGGCAATTATTGAAAGGAAGGATCTTGGTTAGAGAGGTTTTAAATTGCTTTGGTGTGCAGCAAGCAGCTTGTACCGATTGCCCATTGTGTGGTGGAGGGAGTGAATCGATTGATCACTTATTCCTTCATTGTGTTCGGGAGTACCCTATTTTTTGCTGTTAATTGGTCGATTTGGGAATGTCGTAATGAGGTGGCTTTTGGTGGAAAAAATTTGGAATTGGGTTTGATTTTGGATATGATTAAGTTTCGTGTGGCTTTATGGGTCAAGAATCATGGTAGAGGCTCCAATGTTGATCTAGCTCTTCTTATTTTGGATTTAAATGACAGATTTGTTGATGTTTCAGTTGCTAAGGTTAGAAGAGCTTCTGTTAGGCCTCCTCCGACTATTTTTGAGTTATGTTTTAATGTGGATGGTTCCGTAAGGGGTAGACCGGGGGAGGCGGGTATTGGTGGTGTTCTTTGCGATTCGAGTGGCAAAATTCTATGCATGTTTTCGTTATATGTGGGTATTCTTGATGCTATATCGGCAGAAGTATATGCAATTCATAAAGCTTGCCAGTTGATTTCTGAAAAAGTCTCTCTTGCTTGTCGTCCCATCACTATCATTACTGATTCGAAATCTGCGGTTGCTTGGATTAAGGAATCTGAGTTTGGAAATCTGCAGCTCGTTTATTTAGTATATGACATTCGTCTTTTTCTTAAGTCTTCGTACGGTTTTGATTTAAGGTATATGCCAAGGGAGTCGAATTCAATGGTAGATTCTTTAGCTAAAGTTGGCTCTAGTGGTGGATGGGATAGATTGGAGTGGGGAGATGTTTGAGGTTTTTTGTTCTCTTAGTTTCCGTGTTATGCTTTTGTTTATTTTGGTTTTCTCTGTATTTTCTGGTTGCTGTGCCCGAGTCTTCTTGGCTTTCTGTTGGACCTAATGCCTTTTTTTTATAAAGTTGTATCCTGTTGGGTTTACCTTTTATGGCTGTTTATCAATAAATTCGCTTCTTCAAAAAAAAAAAAACAATTTATAAAATGTAATTTATCAAATATGTCTCAAACTTTATTTTTAAGTTGCAAGTTGTTTGAGACTTTTTATATGTAACAAAATTGGTCTACAAGTGATCGGACGATAAATGTACCTATTTCAGCTCCCCATTTCTTAGCTTTTGTTCTCGTTTTTGAGCATATTTTTTTTTATATAAGTGTTTGTTGAGTCTTGTGTAGGTACATATTCCCTACAATAAGGTTTTGAGCTTAAAGTCAAGTTTGTAAACTAAAATGAGCAAAACTTATTGGGCTGAAATTATATAGGTTTGTGCTGAACGTTCAAATTACGGAGGCTATAACTCCCTCCTCATATTGAACCACGTTGAGATCCTTATATATTGGGAAAGCCCCGGAAGTCTAGTTTCCAAAACATTCACGAATTGCGATTCTGGGTTTTGGAGAGGAGGTTATGGATGTTTGAGTAACTGGTGCGCGAAGCATAATATTCCATACCAGTGTGTGAGGCGACCTAGCGAGGTGACCAACCCTCACTCGCCTCACCACTCGCCTCAACCGCAGCCCAAATGACACAGAAGGCTAGGCGACCTTGCGAGGCGACCATTTTAATTGCCCCAGAACTTGCCTAGAAGCTTGGAAAGGCCAAAATGGTCATTTCATGCCCAAATTTTGTCACCAAACTTACCCTAACTGTATAAACACTCTTTTCTTCTCTTTTCTTCAGACAACACAGATCACCTCTCTTCCCCAAAACTCTCCTAAATTCATCTTCTTCAATCCCTAAGAGAGAGAGAGAGAGAAGCTTTCAAGCTTCCATGGAGGTTTTCCACCATGGAAGGCTTCCCACACCATTTCTACCCATCACCCACCACATTTGAGAGTTGATTGCAGAGATTGGGAGTGGTTTTTGGACCAATTTCAAGCCAAACAAGGAAGGATCTCTTGAAGGATTCTTCAAGGGTTTGGTTTCCTTTATCTCATCTTTGTATTTCATGTTTTCCTTATGTGTAATCCCCATTTGAGAATATTTGTAAACCTATATTTGTGCTAATATATAAGTTATTGTTCTTAAATTCGAATTGGGTTTTGATTTGTTCTTGATATTCATTGATATTCATTGATAATCTTTTATTGTGAATGACATGTGTATGGATGATTGGAAATTGATATATGCTTATGGATGAGATTAAGAGTAGATTAACTTAAGTGTAGGAGTAGTTATAATCAAATATCCCATTTGTGTGTGTAAGTCTTTGGAAGGTCTAAATGCCATGTTAGGATCGATTTGAGTGTTTGTGGGTTTCGGTTGTACCTCGAAGGATGACCAATCTGGGTATGACCGTAATCACTTAGCTCTTAAGAATATATGAAACTTGTTTTATGCGTGATCGAGCTAGAATATGTTTTGGCTTTATGTTCATATGCTTAATGGTTGGGATTAGAGGCACATTGCTCTTCCATGACCCTTTTGGGGAGTGATTAGTGTTTCGAATCCCTTACTAGACTAGAGGCACATGGCTCTTCCATGATTCTTTTGGGGAGTGATTTGTGTTTCAAATCTCTTAATTGAGAGAACAAGCCCTTAACTCGAATTGAATGCCCTTAATGCCTAACAATCAACTTATGTGCACTTACGTATGATGAGCTTGTTGCCCCTTGTGTGACCATTATCTTGCATCTCTCCAATCCATGATTTTATTATTTCTCATTTAATCACCATTATCACCCCTCAACATTCTTTTATTTTTATTTGCATTAATTTCCCTTTCATTTTCTTGCACACACACACACACACACACACACACACACACACACACACCACTCTCACCATTTCAGTATTCTATTAACATGCTTTCAATAAACACTAGAACTCGAAACGGTCCAAGGATAACACCTCCCTGCCAAATGATACCCTTGCTTGTTGCTATACTAGTCTCTTGACTCGTGCACTAGCGAGGTAGAATAGAAAATATAAAATCTTCTGACGAGAGTACAACGACGCTCTCATCAACAAGTTTATCATAACTACCAAATTGGTCACTATTAGCAGTTTTCGTAAGTAGAATTTTAATGGTGGAAAATTTAAGAAGACTCCGCATGGGCACATGCCCCATCTCAAATTTTGAGAAAAGAAATTAGTTGAAATCTCAAATTTTAACCATAATATCAAATATTTTTTAGGTATTTCTTTACTATCTGCCACTTTTTTCTAATTTCCTTCTAAAATTTTCAACTCTTTTACAACATAATATTTAACTCTCTCTTTCCATTTAACATTGCCATCATCTTCTCTACACTTTATATGCTGACGTATCACGTCTAATATGGCTTGGTGATGAAGGGCGATCATTCAGACCGATAAAAAAAATCAATATTACACGCTCATATTAGAGAGAATCTAATAGTAGATTATCATTTAGTTACATGTGATAAATGCAGAAATGTTGACACAACAATAACTACAATTAAATAAAAAAATAAATGAAATTATATGTCATTACAAAAAAGGTCTTTTTATAATTTCATAAACGTAGAAATATGATACATAAGCACGGTCTTTTGATTTACTTAATAATAAATAAATAAAGGTAAAATACTTATCACACCTATAGTTATTATTATTATTTTTTATCTAATACTTGAATATCATTTGTTATAAACTAGTTTAAGATTTAAGCTCGTAGAAAATCAACTAAATTTATGGGGCTACAAATCGACGATTCTTTTAAGCAACGTTTTGCTAATATGAAATGAGTAGTTTCACTGCCATGAAAAGGATCGAAGAAAACATGTTCATTTCTGTTATTGCAAGGAGCTAAATTAGGGATGCAGGGTCTAGTCCCATTTTCTGCTGCAACGCAACAACTGTCTCTTGTATTTGTAAAGCCTGCATGGAAATTACATTTGTAAAAAGTTAATAAACCATATATTATTGTTTTATTTAGGATAATTTTTTTTTATTTGGAAGTTTTTTCCGTTTTTTAAAAAAATAATAAAAAAGAGTACGTAGACAATTAGTTTTAATATGCCTACCATATGAATTCGGTGAAGCAAAGATGTCTGCCAAAACCTTGTAAGCATCTGCAAAAATGAACTTCGATCCGAAGAGTTTGGATTGCAATTTTGGCCACAAGTCAGAAAGGAGCTTGTTAGCTATTCGGGCACGCTCATTATATTCATCATCGCACGTAGTTGACCGTTTTGAGTTAAATACCATTGGTGAGCACCCCATCATACCAACACCATTCACTAAAAATTTACGTGCACCCAGATCATACAGTCTCTAACAAAATAAGAAAAGTAAAACCAACTTTATTATCATTTCAAAATTAAACAAAAACTCAGGACGACACCATACTAGTTTTATAATTTATCAAACTGTCTCAAAGGTTCTGAAAATTGGTTTGACCGACGTTACACATTTACCCTAAAAAGAAAAAACATAACTACACAGTTAAGCAGAATTGATCTAAGATGAAGTGTAGTTTATCAAAACCATGTCAAGGTTCTGAAAATTGCCTTGACCGATGAGAAGTAAACGAAACCATTATATATTTACTCTAACTAAAATAAACACGACCACACACTTAAGTACGATATATCTAAGATGGAGTGTAGTTTATTACCTTTATATTATCGGAGAACTTTTGGGATATTGCTTGAGCGAATTTTGGGAAAGGAGTGTGTTGTTTCGTGATGTTATCAAGAAAATCATAGCCTGTGCTTATATCAGCATTCCCTATACTTATGAAAAATAGTGATTTTGACAAGTAATCAGCCATCTGTTTTGGGCTGTTGAACAAATGTTGCAAGTTCTTCACAGTAGTTTCAAATAGTGCAGTCTGCTTATCGAATGTTAGGCAAGTTCCCTGTAATTAATGATAAAAAGTTTACTAGAACATCAACTTCCACATCAAAAATCATTCTAATCTAATGTAGATATTTGCATGTTCTTATTCCTTCGGTATTCGAGTTTCTTAGGTTGTGACTATCGAGTTCAAACCATAATAAAACTTATAAAGTAAAACATATTTTTAAGCTCATTCTGATGTATCCGTAATCTAGGAATTGAGGATTCAACGTTCACATGGATTTTATATAAACAACTAAATCTTAGAATTGTTATTCATATAATGATCTTGCATTATTATTTTGCTTACCAAAAAATTTCCGGTATCAGGGAGAACACCACAGGAACTAGATCCATAATTCACCCCAGTTCGTAATGTTTTCTGCTCTTCTTTCGACAATCCCAAGCATGGAGGAGGAAATGGCAACCCGGCTACTATAGCTACAACATCGAATGCATGAGTACAAAACAACTAATTAATTTGAAAATTAAAAAAAGAAACGAAAAAAATCTCACAATATTTTTGTGCCCTTACCAATGAAGTCAGCTTCAATTCGACCGTTGCTGAATCGACCGGTAGGTTTCCCACCAGCAAAATCTACTCCAAACGGTTTGTAATTAGCTTTGGATGTCGACGACAGAAAATTGTTATTTCCACTATCAACCGTAGAGTCTCCAAACACATATAAGGCCGGGACGTCAAATTTGATGTCATATCCCAATTCTAAAAGTTTCAATAAATCCTTCTGATTAACATTCAATGGTGGTACCCTAAACACATCTGCATTAGACCCCAAAAGCAAATCAACAAAAAGGGAAAACGTAAGAAAATAAATTGTCCAACTTCTCATTTTTTTTCCTTTTATTTTTATTGTAACTCAGCCTTCAAATAATTCAAAGTTGAATGTATAGGAGAGAAATTTTATCTTTATTTGACTTGTTTGATTATTACTTATATATATATACACACATATATATATATATATATTTATATATATATATTTAAATGTAAGAATTCCCTTGATGAACACTATATCAGGTTTTTTTTAATGATTTGTAATAATACACCGTAACATTTAACAAAATTTTGTTAATTTTTAAAAGTTGTTTTTTTATATAAAAAATCATTTCATATTATCTATTGTCGTGATCAGTTTGGAAACAACTTTTTCCTTTTAACACTAAATCAATAAAAACAAACAACAAAAATTCTAAAAAAGGATAGCTACACTAATGAACTGTTTGACATGAAGATACAATTGCAATAATATAGAATTAAACCGTAATTTTAAAATTATATTGTTTGTGCTAGTGCAGTTATTTATTAACAACATTATGTTAGTTTGATTAGTTTTTTTTTTCTTACTTCTTTATTTGTATTTCTTTTTATTTATTTATTATTGAAGGTGCAAAAAAAGTTAATTTTATCGTAAATTTGTTTATGATACAAGTTGATTTTTTTTTCGCCGCAAATGAAACAAATAATATACCAAAAACAACCTCAAAAAAGGTTTCTCGTCTACCAATACCATTCACTAAAAATTTACGTGCACCCATATCATACAGTCTCTAACAAAATAAGAAAAGTAAAACCAACTTTATTATCATTTCAAAATTAAACAAAAACTGAGGACGACACCATACTAGTTTTATAATTTATCAAACTGTCTCAAAGGTTCTGAAAATTGGTTTGACCCACGTTACACATTTACCCTAAAAAGAAAAAACACAACCACACACTTAAGCAGAATAGATCTAAGATGGAGTGTAGTTTATCAAAACCATGTCAATGTTCTAAAAATTGCCTTGACCGATGAGAAGTAAACGAAACCATTATTTATTTACTCTAATAGAAAAAAAACACGACCACACACTTAAGTACGATAGATCTAAGATGGAGTGTAGTTTATTACCTTTATATTATCGGAGAACTTTTGGGATATTGCTTGAGTGAATTTTGGGAAAGGAGTTTGTTGTTTCGTGATGTTATCAAGAAAATCATAGCTGGTGCTTATATCAGCATTCCCTATACTTATGAAAAATAGTGATTTTGACAAGTAATCAGCCATCTGTTTTAGGCTATCGAACAAAGGTTGCAAGTTCTTCACAGTAGTTTCAAATAGTGTAGTCTGCTTATCGAATGTTAGGCAAGTTCTCTGTAATTAATAATAAAAAGTTTACTAGAACATCAACTTCCACATCAAAAAACATTCTAATCTAATGTAGATATTTGCATGTTCTTCTTCCTTCGATATTCGAGTTTCATAGTTTGTAGGTTTGGGGGTGTAGGCGACACCACTTGTCATGTCTTTTTGTCAAATTTCTTTTTTGTGTGCGATTTTTGTTTAATTTTGCATGTTTCTAGTTGTCATGCGGCGTTTTGTATCTAATTTTGTCAATTTTTGTGCGAAATGGTCATGTTGAACATATTTTGTTTGGTGAGATGCTCGTGTGCGTGTGCCGTGGAAGAGTGTCTGTATGCATTATGAGCTGAGCTAATTTTGAGTGCATTGTGCATAATACAGTTAGTCTGTTTCTCTTAGTGCCCATGTGGATGAGGCATCGTACTTGAAAGTGGGGGATTAATAGTGGAGACTACCAGTGAGGTTTTGAGCCTTTGGCATTTTATTTTGAGGGAAATTTCAATTCCACTCTTCAAATACACACTTCTAAACACATCTGCACTTAATTACACCACAAATCATCACAAATCATCGTTTGTCATAGAACATGCATATAATAGTGGACTGCTTGCGGAAACCTTTATTCCTTTGATAGTTGGACCCTTAGAAATGATTGTAGGCAATGTGTGCTAACCACTTAAAAAATGGCCTAAATACCTTTCCACCTCATATGTGTGTGCTCCTGAGCCAATTTTGAAGCCAAACACATTAAGTTTTTCATTTCATCACCCACACCCCTCTCAAAGTAAGCACTAACCAACCCTTTAGCTAATTGAGGAAGTTAAGGCTTAGGATTAATGTAGGTGAGGCTCTTGTTTTATGTATGGCGTGTACCTAGTCGGAAGTGTATGGGATTGTGCAGGGAAAGGCTTAGTTTCATTCAACAAAAAAAAGGAGAAAGAGAGAGAATTCTGAAAACTGAATTATGATGTAATAATTGGGAAACTGAATAAATAAATGCTTCAAGCCTTGAGTTGAAATTTTAAGGACAAATTGAAACAATAAGTGTTAATTTTGAAGCACAATAAAGCAAATTGTAGCATGGATGCCACAAGTTAGTGAAAGTTGTAATATAGCCGCTCATTGGGAATTTAGAATGTAATGCCTTAGTTGATTCAATTGGTTTTTTTTCTTCGAATTTCCCATTTTTCTCATTCCTTCATTACCCAATCACCCAAGGACCCTTTATAACCAAGGAAAAGACCTACTTGATCTTAAGGAAAATATAGATATGGAATGTTAGTTGAAGCATGTTCTTTCCACGTTCATGACATTCGGTTCTTTTCCATGAGACTTAATCACTTAAATGTGCATTTTCAATTGTTATATGCAATTAAAAATTTGATTTCACCACCAAAACTCATATTGCATATTATGAGGTGTGATCGCCTAGGATTCATAGTGCATATTGAGAGAATCCAGTGAGGATAGGGTCGAGGCGAATTACATCCCTTACTTGTGGGAATGTTGCTTTTAAACTTGGGCAATTCGAGTATGGGATTGCATTGCACGTGGTGTGTTCAAAATTTTGACATTTTTCTTAAATATCCACTTAGTTGTTCTTGCATGCATTTCTCCTTAATTGCACAACTCGAATGGCATCTCACCAAGGTGGCTTTGCATTTTTTTTAATCATGTTCAAATTTTTGTTAAGTCGTTTTAGTTAGAGTCTTTGAGTGGTGAGTCATTATGACTTGTGTGCCTGTTGCTTTGTTTCGGTTTTGCTCGAGGGCGAGAAAAAGGCTAGGTTTGGGGGTGTTGATAGAGCCATTGCAATACTAGATTTTGGGCTCCCTTTCCTATGCTTCTTGTTCGATTCTTGAATAAAATCGAGTGTTTAATGGCTCGATTGAGGTTTTTGCAGGATATCATTGTTAGCATGGGTGTTTTGGCTAAGAGAGAAGAAAAATGGGCGTAAAGCGCAATTATGAGGAGTAGGAGCTTTGATGAAGAAAGTGCAGCAGTTGAATGTTGGGGTTTTTGCCCTAAAACTTGTAATTTATAAATATGATTTGAACATAAATAAAAGAAGTAGCATATTCATTCATTTTGTATCATACTTTATATATAACATGTGCACTTAACATCCAAGATTGCCGGATGTAATTTCGAACTGAGTATATGAGTGTCATATACAGATGGATTCAGTTTGAAACAAGCAATCTAAAGAGTCCGTAGATAGCAAATAAAGCTGGGTACTTTATTTGTGGTTAATCTACAGTTGTTGTCCATTCAGTAATGTACAACGATCTTATCTTGGATCAATCATATAGTGATATGAGAATGGAGGCACCTTGTATGATGTGATCATATAGGACTGGGCCACGATTTATATGAATCTCTCACTAAGATCCGTTTACACTGAGATTCATATATATCGACAAATGATGGCTATATGTGGGTGATCTTAATCCTGTGTGTCTTATCGACTTCTTCAGGTTAGGTCGTAGCCTTTGATATACCATGGGTGAGGTCAAAGTTGCATTCTCAATCTATATGCTCTGTATGTTGAGATTACGGTTTGGCTTGTGGCTGGAAAGGTTTTTACACAATAGTGGAATCAACTCCTTCTTACGAGAAGTAGATAGTAGTTCCCTTAAGGGTTGATTCAGGGCTTGAATAATATGAGCGCTCTCCTAATTCTGTGAGGAATGTATGATTTATTGTTCATTAGAGAATCAATTGTACTTAATGGAAAGATGTAATTAGAAGGGTATAATGGACATTATGACCCAGCTCTAATTATGAACTACTTGCGGAGGATCATACTATATGTAATAGCTATATCGATAGACACCGAGAGTTATTGGTTTGTGTAAAAACGTCTACAGTTGAGAGAGTGCAGCTTTAGGTTTTTAGTGGAATAACACAAAAGTTAATTATCATGAAATATGAATTAAAGAGTTTAATTAATTATTTCTAAGGATTATTAGAGCTCAAAATACTATGGGTCCATTAGGTCTCTTGCTAGCCCCGATCAATTTAGGTAACAAGGGTCACGGTTAATTAATTGGATTGTCCAATTAATTGTGTTACGAAAGTGACACGTGTTTAATCGGAAATTAATTGAATAATGAGATTATTTAATTAATAGAAAATAATAATTATGTTAATTAAATAATTAGATTATTTAATTTTGTAATTAATCATTATTGGAGGGTGTTCTTTGATATATAATTTTGAAAGATAAGATAATGTGATTATTTTATTTTTAATTAAATATTGAATTTGAATTTAAAAAGTTTAAGTTCAAACTTTATTAATATCTATTAAAAGATATCAGATATCTTTTAAAAGGATTTAATAAAATTTAAATCAGTTTAAAAAATATATACATATATATATATATATGAGATATATATATATATATTAGGTAACTGATAAATGTACAACACAAGAATACGATCGAAAATTGTTTTGAGCGTAAAACGAACCAGAAAAGAAATAAAAACAGAGTGTTCTTATTTTTTTCATCGGGTAGAAAAATTTTCTCCATTCTCTCTTCTACCTCCGGTAGTTCGTGATGCACCCACACGCCGTTACCAGACCCGGGAGATAGCAAGGAAGATTTGTGACGCGCCCACTCGTATTTTTGCTTTAGCTAGCAATAAAAGTGGTAGGGTAAGGGATTTCGGTAAATGGGAAGGTAGAAATAGGGTTTGGGAGGTGCTTTTGAGGAGACCATTATTTAACTAGGAGTATGATCAATGGAAGTGTTTTTTGTTGGCTCTGGATTGCTTTTCGGTTAGGCAATTTATTCCAGATGCTTTAGGGTGGTTGTTATGCCCCAATGGCATGTTCACTGTGAGCTCGTTTAGGAGATGCCTTGTGGAAGCTGAAGGTTCTGATGTTTCTTCTAATAGGTTGTTATGGCAAGGAATTTGTCCTCTGAAGGTAGAGGTGTTCAGTTGGCAGTTGAACAAAAGGAGAATTTTTGTGAGGGATGATCCAAAGGCTTGTGTTCGTTCAAATGACTTCAGTAGAGTGTCCGCTCTATAAGAAAGTGAATGAATCGGTGAACCACCTTTTTCTTCAATGTGTGGTCTTGGAGGCTATGAGCAGGTTGCATGAGGTGGTGGGGAGTGAACTCTTGTCTCAACAATTCAATAATGGGGTGGTTTCAAAGATGGTCTGGGTTATGTACTAAGCAGAACAATAGAAGAGCGTGGAACACTTTGTTCTATATCATGGTTTGGATTTGAAAGGTTCGTAATGATCTGGTGTTCAAGGAGAAAGAATCTAATTTAGGGTGGGCTATGGATAATGTAAAGTTTAGAGTAGCTTCTTGGTTCAAGGATCATGGTTGCGGTTCTGATGAAGATTTAACGATGATTCTTCTAGACATAAGTGAAAGATGAAATGACAAGCAGTTATAGAAAAATTCGAAGAGTTGTGTCTGAGTGCCTGATCGAAACGATTTATACACTTATTTGAGGTCCCCATTTCCAAGCTTGTGTGCTCATTTTCAAGTGTATTTTTATATATAAAGGGTTTTGTGAGCCTTGTGTAGGTTTTATCCCTTAAAATAAAGGGTTGAGCTAAATTGAAGAGTTTTGGAGGTTAAAGGGCTGAAATTGGAATTGCTCGTGCAGAATACTCAACTTTCAGGGGCCATATCTCCCTTCTTAGAATGAACTACGTTGTCTATTACCTATCTTCGGAAAGCCTCGGATGTATAGTTTCCAGTTCTTTTTATAACTTGTAATTCTGGGTTTTCTAAAGGGAGTTATGCTCATTTTCGTAACGTTGCGCGAAGCTAAAAATCTTCACCAGAGGGAATAGCGACCTGGATGTGACCTGAGCACCAAGTCGCTTCCAAGTCTCATTTTTTGCCCATCTTTGCCATTTTCAACTCAAATTTAAGGGGCAATATCGTCATTTCACACCCAATTTGTGCCCTAACCTCCCAACTCTATACACCTATTTTCTCTCCTCTCAAGGGACTTATTTCACCTCCCACACCCCAAAAACTGATTCTACACAAACCTTCTCCATTTTCTTCATCTTCCATCTTCTTCACCAAATAAGAGAGAGCTTCAAACTCCCATGAAGGTTTTTTCCCTCTTGGGAGCTCACCATAATCTCTATCTCCACAATTTTACAACATCTTCCACCCATGTTAGAGTTGATTGCAAGGAGAAAGAAGAGGTCTTCAGACCAATTTCCGAGCTAGGAAGCAATGAGCTTTTTGGAGGAGATTTCTTTAAGGGTTGTCTCTTATTTACTCTTCCTCTTTGTATATCTTGTTGTCTTTAATATGTAATCACCATTTGGGAATGTTGTAAACCTACACTTGTGCCATATATGTATGATTGTTCTTAAATTCTTTGGGCTTTGTTCTATTCTTTGCTATATCCATGATTGAATCTCTTATTGTAATATTCATGTGTGTGGAGGTTCTATATTGATATGTGTCCATGAATGTGATTAAGAGTAGAGTAATTTAGAGTAGGAGTGGTGTAGTTTAGCATCCCATGATTGTTGATTGATTGATGGATGATCCAAAATACTATGTTTAGAATGATTTGAGTGTTTCTGTATTAGCTCCAAATAGTGGAAAAAGTTTGGCTGATGCATTTACATGCTAAATTAGGTTTTGGTTCCATATTCTTGTGCTTAATGTGTATGTATTTTATGACACAATTACTCATCCCTTGGCTTGGGTTTGGGTGAAAATTCCTTAATCAAGAGAATGAACCCTTAACTTGAATTGAATGTTCTTAATGTTTAACAATCAACATTGATGTATATAGTTGTTTGGTGAGCTTATTTTCACTTTTAGCCATCCATCTTAGGGAGATTAGAGAGATAATGAGGGAGTTAAGGAGAGAGCCTTCTCTTTTATGAGAGAGTTGAGCATTCAAGAAGATCGGAGAACCGCCGTGATCGTCTAGTGAGAAAGCATCTCGATTGACAACAGAGAAAACTCTGCATTCGATTCCCGGAAGCGGATGGGTTCTCCTTTCTATATATTTTGTATTTCTTTCTTTGTATTTTTGTCTCTTCTTCAATGTGTACTTTCATTCACTATAGAGATTGATAAAACCGAATCCTTGATACCACCGACCTTTCTGTTTTGCTTGTGTGGCTATATGGATATTTTGAGTGTTTAATGCTTTTAATTGACTAGACATCTTGTGAATGATTGTTGGTTGTATGTTATGAATTAAGAGGAGACTTGTGAAATGTGCTCAGATAGATATTCAATGTATATGATCAGTAAGGTAGATATACGCGAGGCTAGCGTACTGGGCTCATGTGTGTGTGCCATGGATCTTAATTGATTCATGCATATTGTCTGGGGTCATCGAGAGATAGACTTTGGGTATGTATGAGTGCAATCTCTAAGACATCAAGAGAGATTAGAGATTAATTTAGGGGATACGAGCCTATAATATTCACTTGCACTTGAGAGATTAGATGAGTCTAACACTTAATTAGAAGGATTATTACAATAGAGTCGTTTTCTTGGTGTAACCATTTATATGCCATATCTCTCCATTCCATTCTATCCATGTAAATATTATTAAATATAATTTATGTTTTCTTGCAATATTTACTTTTACTACACAATAACACAAACACCTATTCGTGTTTAGCTACACTAACAACGGTTGGCTGATTACACAACCCTGTGGGAACGAACTTAACTTATCATTGTACTATACCAACGGCCTCGTACTGTTGTGAGTACTCAATCAGGAGCGGTCAATGCCTCCAGAGTATGAAGACCTCTTGTTCAGTGTTGATGGTTCTGCCTTAGGGAGTCTTGGGATGGCAAGTGTGGGAGGAGTCCTTCGAAATGCGGAGGGTAGAGTCTTGTGTTTCTTTTCTGCTTTTTTTTTCTTCAGAATTTTGGATTTTATTGTGTTCGGTCCCGCTGCAGAGTCGTTCCAGCGGATTCCTTCATATTTTTATATGCTTGAGCAGAAAAGCCCTGGCACAATGACTGATTTTAAGTTGGATGATGAAGGACGATTCGAATTTTCTTTCTTCTCATACGGTGCTTTTATTCATGGTTTTCGGTCAGCGATTAGGCACGTTATTGCTATTGACGGCACTCGTCTTAAAGGAATATTCCGTGGTATATTGTTTGTGGCTAAAATTTACGCCAAAGCTTGGTTAGGGAATCCTACAATTAAGTTACAGAATAGGTCAGTGAGGGCTTTGAATATAGTATTAACTGTAAACTATGGAATAATATCTACTTACGAAGAAAGCGGAATCAAGTACAGCTACTTTGCTTAGAAATCTTCAACGTTCGATTGCTTCTTCTTTCCGCTTACAAAACAGGTTTGTGTAGGCATCCACATGGTCATTGCCCAACCATGTTGTGGGTTGTTCCAAAAATTTGAAAAAAGATTGTGAAACACAAGCGCCGATGCCGATGTTACGACGGCATTATAAAACATGTGATTAAGATTAGTCGCCGTGTATAAAACATATCAAATTGCATATTATCAAAGAACTTGTTAAAACACTTACTACAACAAGTCCGGATCATTCATAAAGGCGATATATTGTTTGACTACTTCCAGCTTCTTTTGTGCTCTGAAGGGATCCGTGTATGGACTTCTTAACCACTTTGACAACGGTCGATCCCTAACAATTTATGTCTGGTCAAATTATGGATTTGGTGGAATTGGTGGAATTGGACTGTTATCCCCTCGATTGGATTCTTCGGGTTGACCACTTTTGGATGTTTCAGGCTGATTTTTGTTACACTCATCGCGTTGAGTTTTTCTAGATGGTGTTGGAGGGGTATGTATGTCATGTGATGGTGGTAGATGGGTATGTTGGTCATATGAAGGTGATAGCGGGGTTGGTATGTTTTGATGGTAGTGGTTGACTTTAGGTGGGGGATGTCTCGGTGGTAAGGGCTGTCTCGATGGTAGAGGTTGTCTGTAAACCAGTGTTGATTGTCTCTATGGTGGGGACTGTCTATAAATCAGTTGAGGCTTTCTCGGTGGTGGGAACTGTCTGTAAATTAGTGGAGGCCATCACGATAGTGGCTGAATGTGAATATGGGTCCATATATATGTCAGCATCAACCCCATGTCGATTGTCCCACTGAAATACAGGTTCTCCATCATTATTATCTTGTTCTGCATGATCTTCCATGTAGAAATGATAGGGCCTCTGTCAAAAGGAAAAGCGTTACTGAGAATGTATTGATAATATCACCAAATTTTAACAAATAGAAAAAGAAATAATGGAATTACACGTACCTGGGAAGAAAACAGCTCAAACAAGTTGGTCTGAAACTTTGTAAAATTAGATTGCATCGATTGTATCTTTTTTTGGACCTCTTCGCGAACGATGATGTACACTTGGTCAAGTAGTTGCTTTAGAATTGTAGTAGAGGTCGATCCCTAAGAAATATAACTGAAATTCAATGATAATGTTCCTTATTTGACAGGAATAACATAATGAAAATAGTCATTACCCATCTTCTCGATTGCTGTCTATAATGATATGGTGGAGGTTGACATTGAGGAGTAAGAGGTGAAGGTCCCTAACGAGTAGGAGAAGGAGTCATATGGTTATCGCCAGACGTCGGCAATCCGGGCTGTATCCTACCTGAAGATGGATGATGTACAGTCGAGTTTGGATTGCCAAGAGGTATGTCACGGTTTGAAAACAAATGGGGGTGACATATCAAGTCTGTCAATGTCATCCCGAGTGGTACGCCTACGTGGTGATGCATCTCGAAAGTTCTGTTGTCTTTTAATTGGTTCATCAGAACCTTTGTATCAATTTCGTTTCCTCTTTTGGGAATTTTTCGATGACGGCTCAGCTATGTCCTCTTCGGTCACTAAATCCTTCAATGGTACAACTGAGGACCTTCGGACATGTCGTCTTCAATGCCTAACCAATAGTCCTCTTTTTCCTCCACTCGAGTAGAAGAGATCTTAGCTTATCCAATGAGCTGAAAAATACAAAGGCAAAATGTCAGGTCTATCACTGTCATCCCGAGTGGGCGACTGTCAGATCTATCATTGATAGACCATATCAGGTCTGTCACTGTCATCCTGAGTGGTGCACCTACGTGGTGATGCATCTCGTAAGTTCCTTCGTTTTTTAATTGGTTCATCAGGACCTTTGTATCGGTTTAGTTTCCTCTTTTGGGGATTTATCGATGACGGCTCGGCTCTGTCCTCTTTGGTCACAAAATCCTTCAACAGTACGAACTAAGGACCTTT